>CAHIKZ030004817.1:985000-1025000 GCA_903632075.3 Acanthosepion pharaonis | reverse complement strand
CGCAAATATGGCTGTGATAGATATGCACGAATATTTTATTAGGTTCAACATTTAACTCGCATGTGTAGTAGTTGATAAAATTAGAAGAAGGTAAGAAACGGAGAAAGCGTCGTTATATTTTCTGAAAAAATTTCATCCAATGCAGTCGAACACTAAGTTATCCTCAATTTTGTATGTCTTCAACAGCCATATTTCCAAGAAAATAAAAACAGATAAAATATAAGTAAATTTAATAAAATATCTATTCATTAAATAAATAAATAAATATATATATATATATATATATATATATATATATATATATATATATATATATATATATATATATATATATATATATATATATATATATATATATATAATAAAAATGAATATATATATATATAAAATGAATATATATATATATATAAAATGAATATATATATAAATGAATATATATATATATATATAAATGAATATATATATATATATATATATATAAATATATATATATATATAAAAAATATTCAAAATCCTACATTGATTGTACAACTCACAGTTCCATGTTGTCTGCAAGAGGATTACAAACAACGTGTAACGCCGAGTTGTGCAATCAGTGTAAATATTTTGTAATTTATCATTTTTTCTTACACCATAAGGTATATATATATATATATATATATATATATATAAAATTGCTTGCTCGTACATTTACTTTATTTATCCGTTTTATTTCATATATATATATATATATATATATATATATATATATATATATATGATGATTATTGCCCATTCTTAACAGAAGTCGACAATCTCTTCTTACTTTTAAAATATTATATATTTCATATATATATATATATATATATATATACACCCACACCCACACACACAAACTCACACACACACACACACATATATATATATATATATATATATATATATATTGCGTATTTAGGCATCAATCCTTCATTTTTGCACATTTCATTAAAAATGACAGACAAGGTACTACGTGTAAGCTTTTATTCAATTTTTCTTGTGTTCGAACAAGTGTTTTCTTTTTTGGATACAGAGTGAGTTGAAACTGTTCAAATGTTCTCGAAGTTCGATGGCTTTCAAGGATGATTTCATTTATTCAGTTTAAAAGTGTCTGTACATTGTGTGTATGCTTTTTTTAGTGTTATAGATATGCTTTTCTTTCCGAACACGGTTAGCCCATTGTGGCCCTGATCGTAGTTAATAATAATTGCGACCACACGTGGTCATAAAAATAATGATGATGCTGATGATGATGATGATGATGATGATCGGTGTGAAAAATCACTGAAGGTGATATGTTAATTAAGAACCAATAACATTGCAGTTTCTTCTTTTGGGTTGTGTCAATCTCTAAATATTTGTGCGAAAGTGAATGCAATAACCTAAACTCATCCAGGGGATTCAACATTGCAAGCCGGAAATAGCTCCACTAGTCGCATATTTAAAATATATCCAATCAAAAAAATATTATATATATATTTCATTTGGCCATAATTATATAATGATAGCATGTAGGTAAAATATACTGGCGTTCAAACAAAATGGCGTTGTCAGTGAAAATGCGAAATTTTTCTTTTTTTTTTTTTTTGCTTTTCGTATTGTGTTATCGTATGAAGATTTACTTCAGGATGCAAACAAAATCAAATAACACAGTTAATGGTAAAACACTACGAAATTCATGTGATTATCCGTTTTACTGTTTGGGTGGGGGGGACTCATACTAAAGCATCACTGGAAACTGAAATCATTCGAATTCAATCAAACAGCATACATGCGATAGGGAACGAATTCAGTGAAAATGCAAAAATAGAAAGAGGTGCAAGGCAGGGATGCGTCTTCTCACCGGACCTGTTCAACCAATACAGCGAGGCATTTCTTAGAGAATTGGAAACTCTACCAGGATTTAGTATTGGCGTTCACAACCTTAACAACATAAGACACGCAGACGACACAGTACTGATAGCAGATAGGGAAGAAAAATTACAAAATCTCCTGCGGAAGGTAGCGAGGGAGAGTGAGAAGAAAGGACTAACAACAAATTACAAGAAGACAGAATGCATGGTCATCAGTAAGCAGAAGAGCCCGAAATGCTATTTTCAGGTCGGGGACACTTGAATCAAGCAGACACGGAAGTTTAAATAACTGTGAAGGATTTTGACTGAGGACGATAAGTGCGACAATGAGATCTGTAGACGTATTGGGATGCCCAAGGACACATTGCAAAAGCTGGGCAGAGTAATGCGAGACAGGATGATATCTTTTGTAACAGAGAAAAGAATCCTGAGCTGCTACGTGACATCTTTTCTTCTTTACGGCAGCGAATGTTGGAAGATTTCCTAAAACAGACTCGATGCATTGGAGATGTGGTTCTAAAGAAGGATGCTAAGGATATCATGAACCAAGCATGTGAGCAAAGATGAGGTCTTAGAGAGGTTACAAACAGGGAGACGGCTTATACTTCACATCAGAAAGAGGCAGCTGAAGTTTTTGGGACACATTATGAGGAAGGAAGGACTGGAGAATTTGATACTCACGTTTAAAATAGAGGGACAGAGTGACAAAGGAAAGCAGCAGGTGATATACCTGACGAGCTTCGGCAGGTGGATGACAGAACATGGTCTGGGGGAGGAAGCAGAATGAAGGAGCTTGCTGATAGATTCAAGGGATAGAGGGAGGTGGAGAGCCATGATCGCCTACGTCCTGAAAGGACATGGCACATAAAAAGAAAAAAAGAGCTGAAAAGATCATCTAATTTTATCTATTCTAGTTCGGATAGTTGATATGATGATATGGATGAGAAGCTGTTTGAAAGGCGTGGTCTTGGTGGGGGGGAGCAGAATGAAGGAGCTTGATGAGAGCTGCAAAGGTTAGACGGAGGAGGAAAGCCATGATCGCCTACTTCCTCAAAGAACATGGCGCATAAAAAGAATGAAAGAATTCGATGCACCCACGAATGGTAGATTTGTAAATATATAACGGATTCAGACATGAAAATTTTTCTTTCATGACTCAGCGACCCATGCAGCTATTGATTCAAGTCAGCGGAAAACGTGAGACAAAGAAGGAACAGTCTTACTTTTCTGGAGTTTAGCGTCAATCATTCTGATGGCGGGAAGAAAAACTTTTCTATGGTGCTTAAAAGAAAGTAGTTTCGTTTTAGAGGCCTTCAAATATACAAGCTATTTCTTGCTCTAGTTTATCAATGATTAGGCGTCCTCTTCACGAGCAGCTGTCATCTTTACCTTGTCAGATCCGACGTTTGTTCTATTGAGATTCGATTAAATGGTAGTGTCATCTGCATAAATGCCGAATTTGGAACTGACAACACCCATAGGAGATAACAGATGAAGATCAGAAATAGTGTGGGACCCAACATATAGACTTGGGATACATCCTCATTCGCGTGATAGGATCTTGAATCCAATTCAAAACAACCTTCATTTAAAGATTTGACAGAAACGATTGACTTAAATCAAACATTCCTCCTGTGAAGCAGAGGGAAGGAACTTGTTGAGAGCTGCAAAAGATAGGAGGAGGTAGAGTGCCATGATCGCCTACGTCCTGAAAAAACATGGCATATAAAAAGAAAAAAGAACTGAAAGGAGCATCTAATTGTATCTATTCTAGTTAGGATAGCTGATAAGATGATATGGATGAGAAGCTGTTTGAAAGGCATATCCCCTTGCAGAATGTTGAAGGACGGAACTAGAAACATGATATCCGGGTTCTATTTGGTTTATTCACAACTAACCTCCATTTTTGATTTTGTTTGTTTTGTTTGTTTTGTTTTACGGCATATCAACCACAATGGGTTATTTAACGCCGACAAAATTTCCTTTTTTCTTTTAAAACTGTATAGCTGGTAATATATATATATTTTTTTTAATGTATAGTTTTGTATGTTTTGTTTTGTGGCATATTAAACTTAATGGGTTATTTAATGCTGACAAGATTTTTTTTTATTTCTGGCAATATATTCTATATTCAAACATTCATTATTGATATTATTTTTTTAAAGTATTTTTGGTATTAAAATCTATTTTTACACTTTCAGAGTGTTTTGAGTCAGGTTGTGGTGTTAACTATTTGCCCATAGCTGGAACCTTAACAGGTGCTACCACCCCGGATCAGGATGGAGCCGGGAACACCAACAATTAAGTGGTGGGCCCACGCTCCTCAAAACCTCCTGATTAAAGCCCTTGCTGTTGGAAATAGTTTATCATCTTATCAAGGTCACGGATGCAGTATATCGTCATACCCAGGACGCTTACACATGTTTGGACCCTAACAGGTGCTACCACCCCTGGTCAGGGTGGACCTGCGAACACCAGCAATTAAGAGGTGGTTCTACGTTCCTCCTGATAAGAGGCCTTACTGTTGGGCTTAGTTTATCGTCTTACCCAGGACGCGGATGCAGTTTATCGTCATACACAGGACGCTTACAGAAATATGGGTGTTATGCCTATAATTGGGATCCTAACAGGTTCTACCACCCCGGGTCTGGGTGGAACTGTGAACAGCAGCAATTAAGAGGTGGTTCAACGCTCCTCAAAATCTTCTGATCAGAGGCCTTGCTGTTGGTCGTAGTTTATCGTCTTACCCAGGACTCGGATGCAGTTTATCCTCATACACAGGACACGGATGTAGTTTATCGTCTTACCCAGGACGCGAATGCAATTTATCGTTTTACCCAGGAAGAGGATGCAGTTTATCGTTTTACCTCGGACTCTTACACAAGTTTGCGTGTTAAGTATTTCCTATAGCTAGGACCCTAACAGTTGCTACCACCCCGGGTCAGGATGGGCCTGGGAAGAGCAGTAATTAAGAGGTGGTTCCATACTCCTCAAAACCTCCTGATCAGAGGCCTTGCTGTTGGACGTAGTGTATCGTTTTACCCAGGACGCGGATGCAGTTTATCGTCATACGCATGACTCCCTCCATTTCTGTTGACTAACTTTATTCTTCAAATAATAAAGTACAATTATATTTTATTCAAGGAGATATTCACCATTATTGGAAATGAATTGTTCTTAAAAGTTTTTTTCGACAAAATGCTTGAATCTGGTTTATATTGGATAAAGTTTTCTCATCAAGCCGCATAGCAACCACCGAAAAATGTTATAGTCTGTTGTTACAAGATCAAGTGAATATGGCGTCTTGCTAGAACAGACTAACCGAGAAACAAATGTTTTTTTTCTCTGTTATTCTTACTGCCTGTGGACTTGTTTTGTCTTGGAGGAGATTCACATTCTTTTTTACCTTAATAGTGCACAACGTTTTTCTACAATACATTTGTGGATGAATAAATGTCCATTTTATATCTTTTGGTTATCCAAAACAGAATTTACTTATGATCGAAACTAAGAGCTAAAGCCTGTGCCAAGGCAACCCCATTCAACCCCACATAATCAGTAAGCTCATTTGGATTCTGAACATCAGCTGTGGTGCCTGGAAGTGTACCAATTAACTTTCGAATCTAACCATTCACAGGAATCGTTTCCAATAGGTTTGAACTCATTTCTTCGATTACATTAAACTTTGGTGCAATAATATTTTGCTTACAAAGACTTTTGTATTCTCTGTATTTTTGTGCATTTCTAATATGTTAAAAATTTTCAAAATTCAAGTGTAATGCTAGTAATACTCGATGTGTTAATAAAATAAGCACATCTCACCCCCCTCTCGCTTGTAACCACCCATCACAATAAAATAAACGTTTCTCAGAACTGAAGCTGAACAAATCAAATAAAGTTTCTACTTAGCGTTGTAGCTATATTGCACTGATCATTTTAAAATGTCTGTCTAAATATCTTTTTTCAGCTTTTAGCAAAGTCCTGTGAATAAAAGAGAAAAAAAGTAGAATCGATTTTAGTCTTTTAAGGTTTTTCGTTGGGCGGAAAAATCTATTTTAAATCTTTAACTCTGATAACTTATAATTACGTTGGATGTCAGCGCCATCTGTCCTATTTGTCGGCTCAAGCTAACCCGACGTTCGCATTTACACATGAAAATGTGTCCGTTTGAATGCAATGCAGAGAATAAAAGTTCACAAACTAATTATACCTCTAAAGATTTCCTGCGACCACGTTGGTCGGACTGAATCTTATCCACCTCATTATTTCGGAGATCTACATCGGCGCTAACTTAATATGTCACTCCATTTTGGAAGAAAATCTTTCATTAAGACGAGAAATCGCATGCTGTGAGTTTAGTGACGCTGAATCACGACCGAGAAAAACCATTCAATCTTGATACAGATTAGCAGGGATGTTCCTTTTAACCTTGCCTACCGTACAAAATCAATCTGTATATCAAATCATAGAGAGATTTATCCATATATATATATATATAAATATATATATATATATATATATATATATATATATATATATATATATGTATATATATAAGTAATCATTTATTCGAAAATTAAATAATGGTGTTGAATGTAGAATGCGCATTCTACATTCAACACCATCACTTGATAAGACACCAAAAGTGTTGAAACAAAATATCTATTTTTGTAGTGATTTTATAACATTTTTATGGTATAATTTTCGAATAAATGATTATATTTGCTCTACTTTGTACTGAGCACTCTTTTAAGAATAGTATTTGTTGGAATTTATTCCGTATACACCAATCCTATACTTGGTATATATATATATATATATATATATATATATATATATATATAACCTAACCCTAACCCCTACCCTAAACCTAACCCCTAACCTATAACACCTTATAAATATAAGCAGCTATACTCGTCCGGCAAAACCTTAGGTGTTTTAGCTTGTAAATGAACAAACCAATACCCAAGGGCAAAAAAAGGGTAAAAAAAAAGAAAGAACTAAGAACATGTACTTCCGGCGAAAATAATCGTCTAGAATCAAAGTTCAGAGTCCAAAGAAAAAAAACCTCCGATACGAGTAAAGTAAAATAACTAAACTAAACCAGTCCACCCCGACGATCCACGATTGGCTCTTTAGTTTTATTTGCTTCTTATTTATTTCTTTACTCATATATATATATATATATATATATATATATATATATATATATATATATATATATATATATATATATACGTATATGGGCGCGTGATGTTATTGGTCTGGAAGGAAGAAATAAAGAAAGAATAAAGACTAGAAACGGGAGAAAGAAAGTCACAAATGTGTTTTAACAGAGGAGGCAAATAGTGACACTAAAATCCGATGGCGTATCAGGATAGCCAGTAAAGCATCCCAAAAGCTAAGCAGAGTATCAAGAAATAAAAAAAAATGGCTAGTGGTATCTGTCTTTCTGTATAATAGTGAATGCTGGACAATCTCTTCAAAGATGAAAAAGAGACTTGAAGCAACAGAAATATCGTTCTACAGAAGGATGTCGAGACTACCATAGACCGAACAAGTTAGCAATGAGGAAGTTTTAGAGAAAATGGAAACAAAAAGGAAATATAATTATCATTAGGAAAAGAAAGTTGACGCTTCTCGGACGGATAAAGAGAGCTTGGAAAATGTGAATGTTTTCATCAAATAAGTTTTGGAGTAAAAATATGTAAGTATCAAACATAATTCTGTCGTCTGATGTCAAAGACCTCCAATCTGTTCTTAACTGGAGCAAAAAAAAAAAAGCTTATATATTTTTCTACGATCCGTACACCAAAACGAAAAACCTCAAACACGAAACTGCTATTTTTTTTAATCTTATGAAAAAAAGAAATTTACCTTCCATTTGCATGACCGATGCTAACTTCCAGGAAAGTAATATACTGCACTTTTGTGGTGTAATATTTTTTTCCACTGATAATAAGCCGGACAATTCTATTGAATACACGACTAGATCTGCTGCTCGGAAAGTTGGTTCACTGTATCGGAGAAGACATTTTTTCTCGCGAGAAGTTATCTTTTATATATATATATATATATATATATATATATATATATATATATATATATATATAAATGTCTTTATATATATATTGTGTGTATTTAGGCAGCATATTTTCATTTATACACGTTTCATTAAATAATATAGACAAGTGTTGTCTATTTATTATATGTAAAATTTTTTCGTATCTTCTGATAAGTTTGATAACATTATCATTAACCGAAAAAAGAAATTCAAATATATTTACACATTATTTTTTTAATATAATCTAAGCTTTCGGCTTACTCAAGCCATTATCAAAGATGTAATTACAAACATATCAAACAATATACGGACACGACAGTGATGATAGTCTGTCATTGTTTAGTTTACATAGTGGATCACTAAGCAACGATGAACACGCGCATATAAGACGCTAGAAGCGAAAATCGCACCGCATCTCATGACGTCACACATGACTACACGAGAGTGAATTGGAGAATGAAATAAGGAAAGCCGTTGGTATAAACCAATGGCTTCTGTTAAAAAATTTTTACATAAAATAAATAGACAACACTTGTCTATATTATTTAATGAAACGTGTATAAATATATATATATATATATATATATATATATATATATATATATATATATATATATATATAAGACATTTTTTTATGTTTAACGTTGTTATTTAAAAAAAAAATGTCTTTAATAAATAAATTGTCGGACCTTGTCCATTTCTTAACATATATATATATATATATATATATATATATATATATATATATATATATAAAAAGACATTTTATGTTTATACAATCTTTTTATAGATAAAATATTTAAGTAAAAGCTCTGTTTGTAATAAACAGTATTAAACAATGTTGAGGCCGGTAAACGTGGTTTAATACTGTTTATTATAAACAGACCATTTACTTAAATATTTGTATGCATAAAAAGAATGTATAAACATAAAATGTCTTAAAATAATTGTCGGACTTTGTCCATTTCATAATATCTATCTATCTATCTATCTATCTATCTATATATATATATATATATATATATATATATATATATATATATATGTAAGTCTACCATTCGCCCATGCTTTCAAAATTACTGCCGTATCTGGTTAGTCAGGTGCTCCCTCTTTATAGTTAGAGATTCTTGATAAAATACAAAGGAGAATCAGCAATTTTATTGGTCTTGACCTGGCATCTCTGATTCAATCACTTTTGTTTTCTTGCTATCTCCCCTATACCCGTTTCAGCAATTTACACAAGGACGGTTATGTTCTGCTTTCTTCTGTTCCTCTTGCCCTCGATATGTCCTGTGAGGGTCAGACTTTCCAAGCCCTCTTTCCCCATTATTTGCCCTCGAACTTCCAGCTGCTGTTTTCTGATGTTACATAATAAAATCATAATTGTTCTTTTTATTTGAATTCCCTCTAAAAGATCATCGTTTCTCTCACGTAACTGTCCGTGGTATTCTCAGCATCCTTCTGTAGAGCCACATATCTGTTGCTTCAAATCTCTTTTTACCTGTAAGGAGATGGTTCAGCATTTCCTGCCATATAGGAGGACTGATATTACAGTTCAATAATCTTTTCTTTTTTTTTTTTCGAATTAAGTGTTCTCGCTTCTCAATTCTTTCGTTTAGCTTTGGGTAGAAATCATCCCCCGCTATTCCAATGTGCATTAGGATTTCGGTGTCGTATGTTTTTCGTCCTCTGTTAAAATACATCCCACATATACCAGGTGTAACAGCAAAATTGTCCAAATTGTGTGATAGCATGCGATAATTGTCCATCCCACAAAATGTTTAATAGCTAAAATACAAAAAAACAAAAAAATAAAAATAAACACAAAATTAAGTTTCTTTTATCCACGTTTTCAAATAAGACGCTTGGCAATATTGACACCATTTGTCGTAAGAATCACTGAAAAACCCTTTGAGTTATAAAGGTAGAAAAAGAACAGTTCAAAATCGTTATGTGTCAACCCCACTATGTCTTCCCAACTAAGCAATGGTGAGATGAAAAAAGATTATCCAGGCTTTGATTAATGGCACCGACATTCATACAATGGTTTCCATCTTCAGTTCTATTCAAGAACCATTAAGACAACGGTGAATAAGTTCATAAAATAAGGACAAGTAGAGAGGAAAACTGAATCAGGAGGTCACAACAGGAAGAGGGGTCATCATTTCAACTTAGAGCTAAATAGATTCAGATTCTTCAAATAGAATGCAATACTTTTCTAAAAAAAAAAATCGGTGAAATCCAGTAAGATATCTCTGATCATTTCTTAGTTACAACGGCTCAAAGCTTAATCTAACAATTTGGACAATTTTGCTGTTACACCCGGTATATTATTTTAATCTCATATTCATCCCAAGCAAGGCAGTAAAGCCACTGACACGCAAGCGCTTACTAGATGCATAAGAGAAACAAGATCATTGCTAAGAAGACAGAACAAAAGAGGAGCTATCAGAAGGAAAGCAGATAAGCATTGACATTTTATTTAAATTATTTTGCAGATTTATGCAGGGAGGCGGAAGGGAGTTCCACAAGCGAGAAAATAAACTGTTAGCACAGAATTTACGGTTACATCAGTCCAGCTCAACTGTATATTGGTGAGACCTCGTCTCAAGTCTAGTACTGTGCTTAAATTCATAAAGTCTAGGTACCATTGCCCTGAAAGTATTCATAGAAAAGTCAAAGGAAGGCAACTTGCAGCTGTGGAATTTAAATTGTTGAATTTAAATTATCTTCCATAGATACTAGATAGATGAAGACATCCATGCCATTAAAGTATAGAGATTTTCCAAGCGTAGCTTAGATGTGGCATAAGGCCGAAAGTATAGAGCACCAAGTGAGGATCGAACTCACTACTCACTCGTAATTGATCTAGCAAGACAAGCTTGCTAACTATTACACCGCCTCGAGGTGCCCATTGCCATCTCTGCTGTAAGGTGTATTTCGCATGCCCCTGTATATATATATATATATATATATATATATATATATATATATATATATATATATATATAAAAAATATAGTCTTAAGGTGTGCTATATTTATAGGATAAAGTGCTCAATATCAGAGATAGAGCGTGTGTAAATATAAAAGTGAACATAGAAGTCAACATTTAGAGGCGACAGTCTGTTTCATGCTATATGCAATCGTCAGGCCACATATGCTGTTATTTTTCTCGGCTACTTATATATATACGGGTTAGTGTTGCATTGTGGGTATTCTATTATGGCGGTTATTTTTACCGGAAGTCGCTTTGTTTATTTATTTGGGTCAAATTATATTGCTCGTTTTTATTTTTTTATTTTTATTTTTTCTTTCTTTATTTATTTATTTATTTATTAACGTAGTAAAATTTGTTTATATCACGTATTTAACAGTTTTGTTTTGGTTTGAGAATTTAATTAAAGCTATTTGTTCAATTTTATGGTTGGTTGTTGTAGTTCATTCTAACTATTATTTTATTTTTTTATTTTTTTTGGCGGGAACAGTTTTTTAATTTGGGATTGGTTTGTCTATTTATTTACTTGGATGAATTTAGGTCAATTTATTTGTATATTTTCTCTTTTTGGTTTTCAGTTTTTAAGCAAAATAGTATTTATTTTATTTTATTTTATTTTATTTATTTATTTTTTTTTTATTAGTGTATTTGTTTGTTTTTATTTTATTTTTCCCGTTTTTCATTTTTTAGGTTACGTAGTAAAAATTTATTTTCATGCCTGCATTTTGAGATGAGCTCGGATCTTTTATTTAATTGATTTTTGGTAACAACGATTCATTCTTTCTTCTTACAATTAATATTTAGTCTTTTCTTCTCACTTTTTACTGCCATTGAAAATATATACTGGATGCGATTGATAAATTGTCGTCTAAATGACGCAAAAAAAAAAAATAAAATAAAAGAAGAAAATAACACTGACATCGCATGTTGACAGATATACTTCCAAAAATTACACAAAATTTTTTTGAAATAGTAAAGAATAATTCTCTTCAATGCAATCACCATTGGCTTCAACCCTGGCCTCCAGAAGAATCGTCTGAATTTTTCAGGACGGTGTCCGTGTTCAATATCGTTTAATGATGCCATAATGCTTGCCTTCAGTTCATCTTTGACTTTACAGGGCGTTTTGTTGGTGTCACACATAATAATCAAAGGGGGGCAATTTGGGGAGTTAGGTGGCCAGTTGTAAAGGGTCATGTAATAGCAGAAATTTTATGACAGGCATGACTGGGATTCCCTGCTTGTGTAGTATGGTGCAGAGTCCTGTTGCAGACATAGGACCATCCAGTAGCCACCTTTTTGACACAGGGCAGCCGTACTTTCTCAAGGCACTTGATGTAGGCCTCCGTGTTCAGTCTGAAGCCCTCACTAACAAATTCGGCAGTTCTTTTCTTATCAGAAGGATGATAGTGATTTTTCCCAGTTGCCGTACCTTGATAACCACCAATAAGCCTATAAAACTCTTTCCAAATCCTCTGCAGATTGACTCGTAAACACTATGAAATGTTCGTATTGGAGCTTTCAGCCCGAATAACAAGTAATGAACATTGCCCTTTTTTAATTCTGGAGGGGTGAATTGCTCATGGTGCTCTTTCTCTCACAGATAACTGAACCTATTATAATTTGAAGTCAACAAAATCAAAAACAATCAACGCTTATGTGCGAAGTTCAGATATGAAATTGTGACAATTTATCCCTCGCAGTCTGTATTAAACCGTAGTTGATTAGATATTAGGAACATTAAAGAATGGACAGTTGAACGAAAAAGAAAATGCAAAGGTACTCTAGGAATTGGGGGCGTGATTAACTTTTTGAAACGAAGAAAAAAAAACAATATTTTTCGCTGAATATCGACATTCTAATTTGCAATTAGAAGCAAATATCGAATTCCTCCCGCGTATTTCGATACTGAAATTAACTTTTCTAAGCGATTATTCCATTCTTATATATGCATTTTTTTTCTATGACAGTCAATTTTCTCTGCTCAATATACCTTACACAATTATATAGCACGACGCATCTTCCTATCCTCTGTAGCTCTGAAAAGTCATCCTCTTTTTTTTTACTATCCCTCCAATCAACTCTTCTGGCATTTATTTACACAAGCTTGTTACTTATTTTACTCGTTATTTTTCCTCTTTCCGACTTGTCCTCAATGGCTCCCTTTCAGAGTCATATTTTTCGGTCGATTTTCCTTATTATGTATCCTAGAAATTTCAATTGTCTCTTTCTGAATCGATGAATTTTTAACATTTTTTTTATAACTGCTCTTCAAAAATATGGGATTCTGCATAAACATAGAAACAAAACTAAACGAAGAAGATTCTATCAAGCATACAGAAAACCTAATGACAAACAACCGTATATGCAGACATCTTTTCACCACTCGCCATTAATAATCTATCAGATCCCACAATGAATTAACTGAAGGCTTTCTGACAATTCTTCCAGTGAAACAAACCTCAACGGAACTCAGAAAGATTATCAGAGAGCTCTAAAAGATAGTGGATTCTAGGCAACACTCATACCCACACCTTACAGAACAAAAAAAAACGTGCCAACAATAAAATATGGTTGAACGTAAAAAAACACACAGGTCAAATATTAATTAAAATCATATGGATAAAACCCACCATCAATCCCACAATATATTCAACAAGGTCTCAGTAAAAATCAGCTACAGATATAGGGATGTTTTATTTTCCAAACACGGTCAGCATATTGTGGCTGTGTTGTTAATTGATATTACTAATTTTTTTTCTTTTTTTAATTAATAATGGTTCCATTATTTCTAGGCTTTATTCTACGTGTGCATGATGTTATTATATTTGTATTATCAACGAGAATGTTGCAGATAAAGTTTGGCAGGTCTTCATGGGTAGTTAAACGAGACTTCATTGAGCTATGACCAGAGAGATGAAACGTGACACTTGTTGTTACTACTTATAACTCTAGATACCTACACAAAACAATTCATATATTCATTCAGTTCAAAGTAAAATAAAATTTCTTTTTAGGCAATGGATAAAAGTGTAGGCTAAAGCGCTTGGAAAATATTTGAACAATTTTTATATAATTTATATCCTGAAAAGAAATAATTCTACAAACACGTGAAAAATTATATACAAAACTTAATTATGTCACCTTGTCAGCTCTTTTTTAACGAAACATATATATATATATATATATATATATATATATATATATATATATATATATATATATATTGGTGTGTGTGGGTGTGTGTATGCATGTCTGTGTGTGTTTATATATATATATATATATATATATATATATATATATATTATTATTATTTTTATTATGATAGATAATAAAACATGTTGAAATCGATACACAAAAGATTTCACGTTTCAATACTTTAGGTGTACTTCTTGAGATGATGATAATTAACTGGTGATGAAATGATTTTTAATAAAATTACAAGAGCAAATTGTTAAATGATTCCAGAAAAATAAAGGGTGGAAACATAAGGCCAGAATTAAACATAGACTAGTGTGCAAGTCTTGATTAACCAATTAAGTGTCAGATATACGCTAAATAGAAAAGTAAAATCAGAGGGTGGAGGTGGGAAGGAGGATTCTTTTTCGTAACATGATCAACCGGAACATAGACAGGAACCATTGACAATTGCGGTAAATAGTTACCAGTCATCATCTGAATAAATAGAATCAAAGTATTGGAAGCTTTTCTATATCTATTTCAGTATGTTTTTATTATAATCTCTTATAATAAAGATAATAATAATATATGGCTCAACTTTTTATTGAGTACTTTTTAAAAGTAAATGCTAGTGGGATTTTACTCAACTGTCCTTTCTCTCACTTATATATATATATATATATATATATATATATATATATATATATATATTTATATACATATATATATGGTGTTTCATTAAGACGGATTATATATAAGGGTGTTTCATTAAGACGGATCAAAGTCAGCAGTAAATAAATCAGTGTTATTGGTGAAAATTTATTGATTTCTCTATTGGATCATGTTACTTAAGTGATGGCAATCATGGCTGAAAATAATATCGCCTAAATGTCCACCAAATCTGAAAGAAAAAAAAAAAAAATCACTAGACGCTAAAACTTAATTTACATTAAAATAGGTCTAACACACTTTACATAAATACATATATATATATATATATATATATATATATATATATATATATATATATATATATAGTATATAAATTATTGCAACACCCTTTATATATATTATTTTCTTGATGGGGACATGACTTTAAAAAATATTTACTTTTCTTACTATAACGTTATTGTTATGGGGTCCTCCCGTTTTTCATATAAGTAGATTCTACCAGAGTGTTACTTGGACTGCTGCCGTTAAATACCAAGAGCTAGACAGTCAGTAGTAGACAGAGAGTAGACAGAGATTGAGTTGGAGGTAGAGTAATAGTGTGAGGTAACCGCTTGTAGAAGTCACGGTTACAAGGACGTCAGACTCTAAGGAAGTCTTACTTCGAGACTGTATATATCTATATGTTATTGCTACTAACCGCGTTCCTGAATTTACTAACAGTTTTACCCTTTGTATTATTGTGTAAATTTAATTTCTTATCTTTAATTCCTGCGTTTGTCATTCATTGGAGACCGAATTTCATCTCGGAATCCACAACA
Organism: Acanthosepion pharaonis; assembly: GCA_903632075.3. Classification (NCBI taxonomy): domain Eukaryota; kingdom Metazoa; phylum Mollusca; class Cephalopoda; order Sepiida; family Sepiidae; genus Acanthosepion; species Acanthosepion pharaonis. The sequence goes on along the minus strand of CAHIKZ030004817.1, from coordinate 1,009,399 downwards.
GTTTTCATTATAATTGAAGAGTAATTTCAGTATCACTCTGTGTTATGACCATCATAATCTGTTAGTTTCAGGACATCGGTTGATATTATCGTTTCCAGGTAATTTTGAAACACTTTTTCTGTGTCTGGCGATTCGTTTTCCTCAAAATTATCAGAGGAAATTATCAGAGGAATTATCCAAATCGGTTAAGTTCCCAAGGATAATTACTAACTTTAAATTTATAGCCGAAACAACTGAAATATTTTGGGAGCTTGCTGTTCGGAAGTTGTATTAGAGACAACCAAGCAGAATTAGACTGAATTAACGCAACATGTAATTCACTGGAGAAGAAAGAAGATTTTGAAACCATTGAAAAAAGAAAGAAAGAAAAGAATATCATATAAGCAAACATATCAAGGAACTATCGCATGAGATGATGCTAACTTCAGCTAAATCTATAGAGTTGTGACTTTTCTTAAAACAGAGGATGGAAAATATAGTATAGAATTCCTAAGGGCGCATTAGAATAGAGATAGGTACCTCCCAAAATAAGTAGGAAGAGACAGGAAAAGTTCGTTCGAAAATGATAAGTGTGGCGAAATGTAATATAATATCTGTCCTCATATATAGGAGTGAACGGTGACCAAATTCCCCGTAGATGTCAACAGACATCTGGTTCGACAAGCAGATGGTGAGGATATCATGTGAAGTAGGCTTGTACGGAAAATGTAAACACGGAAAGAACATTTTGAATGTCAGAAATGGGAAATGTAAACAGAAAAGAACATTTCTAGTGAGACTGAGTAAGAAATGTCTGGTTCTCATAAACATTTTGAATGTCAGAAATGCAATTAAGGTGAACTCAATAAACATACATTGCTTAGAGATAAAAAAAAAGTAGAGGAATTACGTCTGTCTACCAACACACACAATCAAATGAGGCAAGGAATGCATTATAACAGTCATTGTCTCTTAAAAGAAGTCAGTGATTTTCACTGTTACAGTGCATTTCTTGCCTCATTTGATTGTTATATAGGGAAAAATATTCATGAATATGAAAGGATTATCATAGAAATAAGCAGACATAATGTTCGTAACATATTCAATCACAGACGCGCCGTCGCCTCTCTCTCTCTCTCTCTCTCTCTCTCTCTCTCTCTCTGTCTTTCATACAAATACTTTCATGGTAATTGCTCCGATGAGCTTCTTTCACTGGTTCCCAGATTCCATGAATTCAAGCGCCCTACGAGGCTGACATCCCGCTCTCACCCTTGCACTGTAGAAACTTTTAAATGTATCCGTCACTTCTACTCCAATAGCTTCATAGCTCGCACCTCTCGTCTGTGGAACACCCTTCCCAATTACTGTTTCCCTGAGAGCTATAATCTCCAACTATTCAAATGTAATGTCAATCGACATCTCCAGTTACCTTGATCTACCCACTATCCTTCTCTTCATCCTTTCTTCTATCACTTCTACCTGCTCTTGCTCCTAATCTTCTGCAACCCCCTGCATCCTAGTGGCTTCACGCCTTGCTGTGGGCGTAATGTTTAAAAAAAAAAAAAAAGAAATGTACGGCCTAAATACACACTCACACACAAATACACACACGCGCGCGCGCACACACACACACACATATAGATAGATAGATAAATAGATATATGTAAATTATAAATATGAGCACTGAGGTTTAAGCATGAAACTGCCTGTCGCCATTGGTTGTTACCATCGGTGTCTATTTTTATATTTACATACGCTCTATCCATGATATATATATATATATATATATATATATATATATATATATATATATATATATATATATTTATTTGTGTATTTAAGCAACAATCCTTCTTTCATGCATATTTCATTGAAAACGACAGACAAGGTGTTTTTATTTAGTTTTTTTATATACAATTTCTCATGCGATCTAAATTCTTTTTCTTTTTGGATGATAAATTATAAAAAAACTGTCTGAATACTCTTTTTATCCAGCGCTTTCGGCTATACATTTATCCATTTTCAAGGATTATATTTTAACTGTTAAAATAAGAAAGAGTATGTACGTTTTATAAAATGTTTTCATTTTTCAAACACGGTCAAGATATTATGTCCATGTTCAAAGTTAATATTATTAAGTGTTGGTTTTTTGTTTTTTATTATTAATGTTTCTATTACTTTTAGCATTTTTTGCATGTAGATGATGCTATTATATTAGTGTTGTCAACAAATATGTTACTAATAGTGTCCGGTAGGTCTCCATGAATAGCTAATTGAGTTATGGTCATAAAGGTGTAGAGTCAGTCTTCGTGTCAAACATTTTTTTAGTGTGGCCTGTATAATTATTTACGAATTTTCATTGATCAGGAATACAATATATAATTTATCACCCGAAAAAAAAAATGTTAGACTGCATGAGAAATTGTATAAAAAGTAAATAAAAGCACCTTGTCTGTCGTTTTCAATGAAATGTGCATATATATATATATATGTAGAAATTTTGAAAAAAAAAAAACAAAAATCCATAAATGTAGTTAAAATGAAAATTTCTACATTCTGTCGGATTTTATCCATTTACACTTATATATATATATATATATATATATATATATATATATATATATATATACAGTGTGATTGAAAATTAACTACCCTTTTACAAATACTTATAATTGATTTATTAAGCATAATTTTTAAATATAATAGATATGAGAAATGCCTTTAGCATGAGGTTTTGTTTAAAATACTATATGTTACCATATTTCTCTACCAAGTAGGCGAAAAACCGCGTCAGCTCATTTCACCAGGAATGTCTTGTATTCACCCTTCATGCCTGTCCAAATCTTGGTTTAGTATAGTAGACTTGTTTTTTTAACCGACACCAAAGAAAAATATCAATGGGTGTTAAGTCAGGAATAGTTACTTTTCAAACATCATATTCATATATATATATATATATATATATATATATATATATATATATATATATATATTCTGTGACTTTTTTCTTTGATGTCGTTTATATATATATATATATATATATATATATATATATATATGTATGTAATTATTTATTTAGAAAATTTATAACATAAACATGTTATAAAATCACTACAAAAAATAGCCATTTTGTTTCAACACTCCCGGTGTCTTATCAAGTGATGATGTTGAATGAAAAAACGAATGGTTTTAAAAGTTCCAAATTCGTTAACGATCTTTCACAAGGGGAAAACGTTGTTCCAAAAGCTAGAGTGACCAATCAAAATACAAGTATAGGAAAATTCAAAAAGCCTGACAACCAAGTCATGTTATAATAGGTATTCAGATTGTTAAAATAATTGGATATATATATATATATATATATATATATATATATATATATATATATATATGTGTGTGTGTGTGTGTGTATTCTGAAAGAAATGTAAGTTTTATATTGGATCCACAGAAAACGCTTGTAACTTTCGATTCTATCATCACCAAATTACTTTAGGCGATGTAAGATACATGAATGAATATGTTGTGTATGATACACCTAATTTACATAAGTGGAGTACCGACCATATAAATATGGGTTGGTACCGGAAGACGACGGAAGATTAAGCGACCTCACCTGGCTGGTGATTCGTAAAGCCCTCTGGGTCAGCAAGAGACTTTGTTCAGCAGGCTTGGAGAAAAGTCCAAACTGTCGTCGCTGTACGGGGGAAGTCGAGACTATTGGTCACGCCTTCTTTCAGTGCAGGGTGGTAGTGCCGTTGTGCAAGTTTCTTGAGGGCCTCATGGTTCGCATGCTGCATGGAAAGGTTTTTGTCCTGGATGCCAGAGCTGTTTGTAGCAATGTGGTGCCCCAGATGACGAAGGCTGAACACTATGTGTTCTGTTGCTTACTAGGGGTTATGAGAGTCGTGATTTGGACGACGCGTCAGAAGGGGATTCCATGAGGGCGAGAAGTTCACTTCTTCCCAACTGATCTTGTTCTTTAAGCATCAGCTTAAAGTCAAGATCAGGACGGAAAACGGCGGCTCACCTCATCGGAATTCAGCAAAGGGTGGGTGATTCTTGCGCGGGTGTGCCGAGTGGAGGGGGCTGACCTTGAGTGGCATTTGGATGCCGGTTGGGCATTAAGGATATTGTTTTCCTGGGTTGAACATAGGCAACCCATCCCGGAGTTAGGTTAGATTAGGTTTTTTTTGTATTTTTTCTTTTAGTTTTTCTATTCTGGTAAACTTAGCTAAGGTGTATTTGCTCATTGGTCCCCTTTTATTTCTGTCCCCTTTTTTTTTTCCTTTAGTTTAACTCCCCATCCCTCCCTCGTTTTTTAGGTGGTCAGTAATGTCAGTTCTCTGGTAGATGTGGGGCGCCTTTCGTTTCGTGTGTGTTTTTTTCGTACTTGTTGTTTGTGTATAAATGAGTGTGTGCCTGTGTGAGTGCTTGGGATGAATGAGTGTGGCCTTATTTTCATAAGTCCCGCATCGATTTCGTCCAGTTAACTGATATTTCTGCCACATTCAAGAGTTTGTGGGGGTTTTATTACTAACTCTAATTTTATTTGGTTTCTTGTAAATATATTTTGTCATTTTGTATATATTCATTGGGGTTCATTTTTAAAAGTTGTTGTTTTTTGCCTCCCCCACAGACAAATATTTTGTACATAAGGGGATTATTTAGGTTTTTCATGGAGTCAGAGAGGCATTTTGGTGTTTGTAGTAAGAAAGGTATGGATAAATGTGTTGTTTTGGTGAAAGGAATATTGTTCTGTATGATAGGGTCAGTGATTGTGGCTAGCTAAGTTTAATCTAAGACTAGTGATGACCGTCCTTCACCCCAATCCCCTTTTCGGCCTTGTGCCACATTTGTACATATGTGCAATAAATAATAGATTAAGCGACCTTTTTTTGCGTTTACACCGCTTTTTCTCCTGACCTGTGTTAGACATATTTGCTGTCTACCAAAGGACTATTTTTTCAACTTTTCTGACTGCCTTAATTTAGTTAAGTTTTTTGATTTAATTATTTACCATTTTTCTAACGTGATTTTTTTTTGACTCTTTTGTTAAATTTGTCATTTTTTCGAACTTTCTTATTTTGACCTTTTGTTTTTTCCTTTTCATTTCCTTTCCCTTTTAACCGTTACTTCTTTTTTGTTATTAATTATTTCTGTTTTGATTTTTATTTACGTGTTAAGTCTATTTTTTTCAGTACCCACACCCCGGAGTTTTTCTGTTTATTTTTCGTTTCTCGTTTGACCTTTTTAATTTTTACGTGTTAATTATTTCTGTGTTACCCGTTTAAAAAAAAAAAAAAAGTCTACGTGTTTATAATATTTGTTTTAATTTTTGTAATCTCTGTCCCTCCTCTTTTTTTAACGTTTTTTCTTTATTGGGTTGACCGTTTTTTAGCGGCAGCCATTTTGTAAATTGTAACTTTTTTTGTTTCGTACGTATTGCGTTTTCTCTTTTCCGTTTATAACTATTAGTTTCATTGTGTAATTTGTTGCTTTCTTGTCTGTTGTCCTTTAAATTTTTGTTCTTTCTTCGTTTTTGTGAACCTTGTTCAGTTTACATTTGTGGTTATAATTTTTGCACACGTCCTTCTGTTTGATTTTTTTTGTCTGTTGATATTTGTTTAATTGTTGTCTTGCTGATAGGCCAAACTTTATTTTACCCTCCCTTTTATTTTTTTTCTCCCTCCCTCCGCCTATAAGGCGGTTCCCCACCAATATTTACCCTCCCTCCTTCTTATTATTTAAAAATGGAGAAAAAAAAGGAAAAAAAAAAACACCCTCCTTTTTGGCTATTAAAAAAAAAGCCAAAAGGCTATTCAAAAACACTTTTTCAACCCAACCAAAAAAAACCCCCCGGACAAAGACAGTTTGGAGGAGTTTCCAGCTCTTAATACCTCTTCCCCTAGCAATGTGGAAACTGTTGGGGAAAAAATTACTTCTACGGAAGCTAAGAATGGCAACAACAAGGAATCAACTATGGAGGCCAATAATGGCCAAGATTCTGAAAAATTCGAAAATGAACCGCAAACTGAGCCTGAGGCCGGGGAATCGCCCTCTTGTTGGTCGTCCCCTCTAAGTGCATTATCAATTTAGCGGAGTTCTTGGAGCGTGCCAAAAGTTACGCACACCTTGTTGTAGAAGGTGGACTTTTGGAAGACCCCAAGAATTGAAAAAATTGACAAAAGAATAGTGTCAGTTTTCGTCGTGGACAAGCGTACGCGCAAAATTTGTCGCTCGACGAAAAACACAGTGTTAAAAGCACTGGAATCCTTCGGGTTCAAGCCCCTTAGAATAGTTAAGGGTGCTAAATTTTTTTGTGGGACGTACTGTTGCCCACATCAGAAGATTGCGTCGCCGCGGCTAGCCGTGAGCTAATTAACAAAGAAATATTACTGCGTACAGAGTACGAAGGCCGACGTAAGACCAGTGTAACGGTATACGAGGTCCCTCCTCAGGTTATCGGGGAACATGTCGCTGCGTTCTTCTCTCAGTATGGCGAAATTCTGGGAGCTTCCTGTGATAGCCTGAGCGGGGGGTGGAGCTTTGACATCATGTTGGACGAGAAAGCCTTCCGCTCCATCCCCAACTGTCTGGATGTTGGCGTCTTGAAATTACCGGTCATTGTGACGGGTCGAAGACCGGTATGCTGGAGGTGTGGAGTGACTGGTCATCTCTCCTCCTCCTGCCCAGAGAAGAAGGCCTCTGGAAGTCAAGCGCCAGTTACCCAAGATCCCCTCTGACCGCGTCTCTAAATTCCGCCTCGCCTGTAATGGGCGTACCAGCCTCCAGGACCGGGTCGGTTAATCCTCCGGTCGGCGCAACATCGAAAGCCACATTCCCCAAAGAGCCTTCGCCCGCTGCCGGTGCAGTTGTGGAGAAGGGGAGGGGAATGGCTGGTTACTAGTAAGGCCAGAGGGAAGCGCCGGACAGCGGGTCCTCAGTCCCCTGAAGCCCCTAGGAAGAAAGGCACATACAGCCCCACCCCACTAACAACGTTAAGGGCGATGCCTCGGCCTCTGACGAAACTTTTCAAGAAAAACAAAGAGATTCGACCCCGGTTTCGAAAAATCTGAAAAATTAAAAGAATTAAAAAAGCGGCTGGATTCAGAAAGAAAAGACCCAATCCCTTCTACGTCCTCTAGTAGACCCGCCCCTTCTCCGAAGAAACAACCCCCTTCATCGCCTGCTATTTCACCATCAAAGGCCAAACCCACCAGTAGAGATCCCAGCCCCTATAGGCATAGATCCTTTTATACCCCGATGAATACACCCACTCCTTCCCCCGTTAAACAAAAACCCACCCCCCTTCACACCCCCAAGCAATCACCGGCAAAAAATGCCGAGATGCCTCCTCCTGCTCCCAAGCGGCAAAGAAGCCCAACACAACAGGCAAAAGAAGAAAAAAAAGAAAGAAAGAGAAGATTTATTTTCAACACAGGAGAGGAGGTATGCCGTATTTCCCCTGCCCAGGCCGAGAGAGCCCGGGACTATAGTAACAGGGTCAAAGATCTGAAGTTCCTGCTCTCAATTAAACAGTTTGCCGACCTAGACATTGAGGAGCCTAAAAACTTCCCAAATGCTCAGAGGGTCCTGACAGTTATTAGGTCAGGACCTGCGGCCAATCAAACTTGGGCGATGGTGGAGGAAGCCGTAAATGCCTGTAAGATGGCTTTGCCCATCGCCATAGTGGAAAACGAAAAATTAAAAAAGTTACAACAGTTCTGTGCAGGGAGGGTCCCCGTTTTAGTTCACCCATCCCTATATAGAGCTCTTAAATTGACATTCCCCTGGGATATCGGCGGTATCTCCCAAGACGGCACCATCAAGAATGAGATGGGCCATGGGTCTATGGGAGACGCTGTCGGTATCCTTACCCCGGCCATGTTTAATGCTGGTAAACAACCCTAATCGGACTTCTCATGTCTCTCTGGTTAGCTACGTTAAATGTGCGGGGCCTGAGGTCCGAGTCTCGCAGGGCGAGGCTCTCTCGTGACCTTCAGCGCTTCCGGGGTGAATGTTTGTTGTGTGCAAGAGACCCGTTTTTTCTTCTCATGACCGTGAGGATATACTGTCTAAGGGTTCGCCCTTTTTTCAGCATGTTTTGATGGTCGTTCGAGGGTGTCTCTTGGCTAGTGAGCAAGTCTTTGGAGGCTGCATGTTCCCTTGTCTTCGCAGATCCGGCGGGCAGGCTTTGTGTGCTGGATGTTACTATAAAGGATAAGGCTTTACGTCTCATTGGGGTTTATGCGCCCAATAGTCATGCTGAGCGGCCTGCTTTGTTTCGGCAGATCGAGCCGTTTTTGAAGACTTCTCGTCGGGTAGTCTTAGCGGGGGATTGGAATGCCGTCCTTGACCCTGAGATAGATCGTATAGGTACTAAAAATCCTGATGTGAAGGCATTTCGGGACTTTATCGGCAGGTTTGATCTTGTCGATAAGTACCGGAATGAGCACCCTCAGGAGGTAGCATGGACTTGGACAACTAGTGGCGACTCGGCTCCTGGCTCGCTTGCGAGCTACCTGGACCGAGTGTTAGCTAGGAGAGTCGACGTAGGGCTCTTAGAGTGTCCAAGTTTCCATTATATAGTTTACACGGATCATAGGCTTGTCCGGGTCCGTGTAAACTTAGATAAACCTAAGGTTAGATTGGCTGGTTACTGGAAATTTAACTGTTCACTTTTCGGTGAACAGGTTTCCCGGACCAGCTGCTACTAATGATTCAGAGGGAATTGACGGGGGCGGTTGTGGGTAACGCCTGGTGGGGAAAATTAAAATCAAAAAATTAGAACGTTTGCTGCCGATTTTAGTCGTCGACTCAATCTAGATAGACTAGCGGCGCAAACGGCTTTAGAAGAAAAAAAGTTGATCGGGCTGTGAAATCCCGTGTTAGTGGGGACGTAGTCTTAGCTAAGGCAGAGTTGGCCTCCTTGCTTATCAAGAAGGATCAAGCTCTAGTAGTTAGGGCTAGGCTAAAAGAATGTCTTCTGAGGCGGCGAATATGGCCGCTGAATTGCGTGCAGAGGAGAATAGGAACGCGACTAAGCGACATATAGCGTGCGTCACATTGCCGGATAAGCGGACCGTGACTACAAGCGCGGGCATATGCGAGGCCTTTCGGCTTTACTTTCAGGATCTTTTCACCAGGGCCCGGTCTGAGCTCTGCTCAGTTCGATGCCTATTTGGCTGACTTTCCCTGCCTTGAGGCAGCTGAAGCGGCTAGGTGCGAGGGTCCCATAACAGAGTCGGAAATCTGGGAAGCGCTGAAGCAGGTTGGCCTGGATAAGTCTCCGGGACTAGATGGACTTCCTTACGAAGTGTACTTGAGGCTGTCGCCCATTTTTGTTCCTTTGCTGCAGCTGATTTACAACCACTGGATGAGGCAGGGGTCTTTACCTCGACGCTTCACCAGGGGTGTGATCAAGTTGCTGCGTAAGGACAAGGACGGAGGGGATGGGTTAGGGAACTTTCGCCCTTTGACGATGTTAAATACTGACTTAAAGATTTTGGCGAAGATCTTAGCCAACCGTTTGCAGCTTGTCCTGTCTCGTCTGATTGGCCCCGAACAGACTTGTGCTGTGAAGGGCAGGACGATTCAGGATAACCTTCATATGGTACGCTTGATCTTAGAGCAAGTCGACAGTGAAGCCGCGCTGATCAATTTAGATCAGTCCAAGGCCTTCGATAAGGTTGACCATCGGTTTCTGGAGGCTGTCCTGTCGGCGGCCGGTTTCGGAGCCGACTTTCGCTCCTGGATCCGACTCTTGTATGCGTACCCCGGTGCGCTGGTGGAAGTGAATGGGGTAAGGTCGGAGCCTTTCGTATTGTCTCGCTCCATTCGTCAAGGTTGTCCGCTATCGCCCTTGCTTTACGTTCTTGCGTTGGAACCATTCCTTCGCAAGTTAAAGGCGAATCCGGTCCTGCGCGGAATTACCCTGCCTGGCGCTACCACCTCGGCCAGGTATTCTGCCTATGCTGACGACGTTTCGGCTCTTGTGTCGAGCAGAGCCGAGATTGACGAAGTCAGCAAAGAAATAAGTGGGTATGAGATGGTAACAGGGGCCAGGATCAACCGTGATAAGTCTGTGGGCTTGCGGTTGGGTGCGTGGAAGGGAGTTTCTCTTCCCGGACCTTTCCTCTGGACGGATGGGCCGATCAAGATACTCGGCGTCTGGTTCGGTCCTGATCTCCAGTTGGAAATGAATTGGTCGGAGGTACAAGGGAAGGCCGAGATCGCGATTAATTTGTGGTCTCGGAGGAGACTATCCCTGAAGGGAAGGGCGGAAGTATGTGTTTCACACATCTATCCGATCCTCCTCTACCGACTCTCTGTGCTTCCACTCCCGTATGCCCGGCTAATGTCATTAGTCCGGACCTTGTTCTCTTTCTTATGGAAGGGCAAGGCCCCTATGGTATCTCGCGAGGTCTGTTGCCTCCATCCCTCTGAGGGCGGTCTGGGGATGCCTAGCATTGAGATCCGTCAATATATGCTTCGCATTACCTTTCTAGACCGAATGTGTCGTGGGTCGAATGAGGAGGGTGCCTTTTGGAAAGAAGACGTCCAGAAACATTTCCGTCCCTGAAAAGTGTGCACTCGTGCGAAGAAGAGGCCGGCCGTTTACCACGTGCCGAGTGCCCTTTTATCGTGAATGTCGTCGCGCTCTGAAGCTCCTCTTACGGGCTTCGGATGGCCTCTCAACGCCCAGGCGTTGTCTCGCAAGGCATTATATCAAGTTTTAGTTAGGGGGTCCGTACAAGATGAGCTGATTGGCGAGCTCGGTCTTACGAAGCAGGAGGCTCGCTCGATATGGCCTTGGGCGCCCGGGTTGAAATGCCTCAATAACGATGAGGCATCACTCACCTGGCTGGTGATTCGTGAAGCCCTCTGGGTCGGCAAGAGACTTTGTTCAGCAGGCTTGGAGAAATATCAAACTGCCGTCGCTGTGCGGGGGAAGTCGAGACTATTGGTCACGCCTTCTTTCAGTGCAGGGTGGTAGTGCCGTTGTGCAAGTTTGTTGAAGGCCTCATGGTTCGCATGCTGCGCGGAAAGTTCTTTGTCCTGGAAGCCAGTTCTGTTTGTAGCAATGTGGTGCCGCAGATGACGAAGGCTGAACTCTGTGTTCTGTTGCTTACTAGGGGTTATGAGAGTCGTGATTTGGACGACGCGTCAGAAGGGATTCCATGAGGGCGAGAAGTTCACTTCTTCCCAACTGATCTTGTACTTTAAGCATGGACGGAAAGGCGGCGGCTCACCTCATCGGAATTCAGCAAAAGGTGGGAGATTCTTGCGCGAATGTGCCGAGTAAAAGGGGCTGACCTTGAGTGGCATCTGGATGCCGGTTAGGCTTTAAGGATATTGTTTTCCTGGGTTTAACATAGGCGACCCATCCCGGAGTTAGGTTAGATTAGGTTTTTTGTATTTTTTCTTTTTAGTTTTTCTATTCCGGTAAACTTAGCTAGGGTGTATTTGCTCATTGGTCCCCCTTTTATTTCTGTCCCTATTTTCTTTTCCTTTAGTTTAACTCCCCATCCCCTCCCTCGTTTTTTAGGTGGTCAGTGATGTCAGTTCTCTGGTAGATGCGGGGCGCCTTTCGTTTCGTGTGTGTGTTTTTCGTATTTGTTGTTGTGTATGAATGAGTGTGTGCCTGTGTGAATGCTTGGGAAGAATGAGTGTGGTCTTATTTGCATAAGTCCCGCATCGTTTTCGTCCGGTTAACTGATATTTCTGCCACTTTCATTAGTTTGTGGGGGTTTTTATTACTAACACTAATTTTATTTGGTTTCTTGTAAATATATTTTGTCATTTTGTATATTTTCATTGGGGTTCATTTTTAAAAGTTGTTGTTTTATGCCTCCCCCACAGACAATATTTTGTACATAAGGGGATTATTTAGGTTTTTCATGGAGTCAGAGAGGCATTTTGGTGTTTGTAGTAAGAAAGGTATGGATAAATGTGTTGTTTTGGTGAAAGGAATATTGTTCTGTATGATAGGGGTCAGTGATTGTGGCTAGCTAAGTTTAATCTAAGACTAGTGATGACCGTCCTTTACCCCAATCCCTTTTCGGCCTTGTGCCACATTTGTACATATGTGCAATAAATAATAGATTAAGAGATCGAATCCAGAGACTCTGCCCGACTGCGACTTAGTCAACCCATTCTGCAGGAACAGTCTTCCCAAGAATATACCAAAACTACCTGTAAATATTGTGTACCTTTTTTCATTGTTTCAATACATTTTGTTACGTACATTTTGTGTTGTATTATTATTATTCCATGCTTATTCAAGCTTCAACAATGGCGACGAGGTATAAAGAACTTTACGTTTCGGAAAAAAAAAAAAAGAATTAATAATTGATAGCCTTCAATAATTGGGACAAGTGGAAGAACCCAGGCTGAAAAAAAAAAATCATTAATTAAAAGTCGAACATCTAATGGAACGGAAAAGTATTCTGAAGTTTGCAAAGGACGACTAAGCTTAAAGGAACGTTCACTCAGAAAAATCTGGAAGGTGGCGTAAACAAATAACGGCGAAAAAAAAAAAAATGCTGGCCGACTAAAAAAAAAAAAAAAAAAAAATGCTGGCCGACTAAAAAAAAAAAAAAAAAATGCTGGCCGACTAAAAAAAAACATGCCATGGAATTAAAAAGGAGCACAAATACCACGTGTCGACTTTGAAAGGTAAGCGAACTTGTAAAAAAAAAAAAATTTGTTTATTTTTTTTGTTTGGTTGCTCAACAATATTTTATAAAGCAAGACATAAAATTAAAAAAAGCGTAAGTTGTTTCAATTTCTTTTTGTCTGCTTATAGTATATTCGTGGATAAACAATTTAAAAGTATATTCTTTGTTGCATGAACACTATCAGCTAAAAATGGAGGAATTATCCAAAGTCATAGCTGAATTGTTTAAAGCCCAGCAGTTGAGTCAAGCTGAATTATTCAAATCCCAGCAGTTGAGTCTGCAACAACAAAGTGAACAGGTTGCCTTATTAAAGAGAACAACAATTAGCACAGCAGAATTATCAAGAAAGGCAAGAGGAGTTGAGTCAGCAACGTCAAAGGAATAGGAAGAAATGTATGTCAAGGTTTTGGAAATTCAAAAGTTAACATTGGAGAAATTAAACAACAATCAGGCAAATGAAAGTAACTCTTCATATTCTAATAACATCATATTTAATTCGTTGGAAACTTTCAACTATGTGCCAGACGAAGGAAAAACGTTTGAAGCGTACTTTAAACGATATGAAGATATTTTCCACACAGACTGTGAAAACTGGTCGAATTCAAGAAAAGTCAGTCTATTACTAAGAAAGCTAGGTACAGCAGAACATAGCAAATTTGTAGATTTTATTCTACCGAGAAGAACAAATGAATTGGAATTCTCGGAAACAGTGAAATTGCTAAAGGAGTTGTTTGGAGCAAATATGTCGCTTTGGCATAAGCGATGGTTATGCATGAATGTCGCTAAATCCGACGATCAGGATTACTTAACTTATGCATCTATAGTGAATAGACATTGTGACAATTTCAGATTGGCAGAGATTACGGTTGAAGAATTCAAGTGTTTAATTTTTGCTCAAGGTCTGGTATCCAGTAAAAGTGCCGAAATAAGACGTAGAGTTTTGTCTAAACTCGAATCTGAACAAAACCTTACCCTGCAAAAGTTAGCAGAGGAGTGTCAGCGGGCCGTAAGTTTAAAGAAAGAGTCTCAAAATTGAAGAAGCTGGTATTGCTTATATTAAAAAAGTGAAGAAACAGTCAAATTACCCATCAGAAAAAAATTGGATTAAAAATTCGGCGTATTTTAAAAATAGAAAAAAAAAATTAAATGAAAAGAATGAGGAAGGAAAAAAATTGTTCCGCCATTTAATTGTAGACGGTGCAACGAAAGACATTGGGAGGTAAATTGCCCATATAGAAATAAAAAATGTTTCGTGTGCCACAAGAATGGTCACAAAGGGTCGTGTTGTAAAACGAAAAAGTCAATAGCCGAATTAGTCAAACAAATTCAAATATCAAATCAGATAGAGATTTGAGGAAATATGTGACGACTGAAATATTTAAAAAGAATATCAAATTTCAACTCGATTCGGGTTCAGATTTAACAATAATGAACTATAAAACATGGAAAATTTTAAAAAGGCCTACAATAATGAAGTCAACGAAACGCGCTCGAACAGTGACTGGAAAGGAAATTAAATTCGAAGGCGAGGTTGTACTTCCCATGAAATTGAACAGGATAGTTAAAAAAATAAAAGTTTTCATTCTGAAAAATGGAGAAAACTTGATGGGTACAGATTTTATTGAAACATTCGAATTGTGGGATAAACCGTTAAACTCTTTCTGCAGAAAAGTAGAAAGTAATACGCAAACAAGACAGGACATTAATGAGGAATTAAAAAAAAAGTTTCCGGAAACTTTCACCCTGGTCTTGGAAGATGTAACAAGTTTGAAGCCAAATTCGAATTAAAGGAAAATACTATGCCAATTTTTAAAAAGAAACGTAATGTGCCTTTCGCAAGTGTAGAGAAAATTAACGAAGAACTTGATAGGTTGGAAAAAATGGGAATTATTTCGAAAGTAGAATCTAATTCATGGGCTGCGCCGATTGTGTGCATAAAAAAAAATCAAACCAAGTCAGAGTCTGCGTTGATTTTTCGACAGGGTTGAACTCGGTAATTAAGAACTACCATTACCCGTTACCGAGTCCGGAGGAGATTTTTAACAAGCTAAATGGTGGAGTTATATTTTCAAAAATTGACTTATCAGATGCCTATCTCCAAATTCCCGTCGAAGAGGAATGTTCAAGTTACTAGGGATAAACACGCATACAGTGTTATTCAAGTACAACAGGCTTCCTTTTTGGTATTAAAGTGGCACCTGCCATTTTTCAACAAACTATGGACGTCATGCTGAATGATTTAGACTTTGCGTGCGCTTACTTAGACGACATCATAGTAAGGAGCGAATCGGTCGACGAACATCGAGAGCATCTCAATCAAGTATTTAAAAAAATTCAGGACTTTGGATTTAAAGTCAAAGAGTCAAAGTGCGAATTTGGTTTGGAGGAAATTAAGTATTTAGGGCACATAATCAACAAAAATGGCAGATGTCCAGATCCGGAAAGGTTCATTGCGATTAGAGACATGCCGACGCCCACTAATGTGGCGATGCTACAAAGTTTTCTAGGGCTTGCAAATTATTATCAAGCGTTCATTAAAGGAATGTACAATTTAAGAGCTCCGTTGAATGAACTGCTAAAAAAAAACAAGGCATGGGAATGGACGGTAGAATGTCAGAAAGCCTTTGATGAAATAAAGAAAATGCTTACGTCCGACCTCTTTTTAACCCATTACAATCCAAAACTGGATATTGTAGTGGCAAGTGACGCTAGTTCATACGGGATAGGAGCGTGTATTCAACACATAATGCCAGATGGTTCTAGAAAACCAATTGCACACGCTTCGAGAACTTTGCTCCCAGGAGAAAGAAGTTACTCTCAGATAGAAAAAGAGGCACTGAGTATCATTTTTGCCATACAAAAATTTCACAGGTACATCCACGGCAGACATTTTATCCTTTGAAACGGATCATAAACCACTGATCACCATTTTTGGTTCAAAGAAAGGGTTACCCGTTTATACAGCAAATCGTCTGTTAAGATGGGGAACCATTCTTATCAATTATGATTTTCACATAAAGCACCTATCATCCAAAAATAATTCATGCGGATAGTCTATCAAGACTAGTACCGAGGCAAGAAGAAAGATTCGAAGAATCAATTATTGCAAATATCAGAGCAGATTATGAGGTAAAAAGCATGGTAAACAACATTGTAAGAGAGCTACCGGTTACGCTAAATGAAATTAAAAAAGAAGCTGAAAGCGATGATTTCATTTAGAAATTAAAAAGCAAAATAGTAGCGAATGACCAAAAAGTGCAGGAGATTTATTCAATAGGTGACAGAGTTTTATTATATGGTGAGAGAGTAGTAATAATACCAAAAAAGTTGCAGAAAAGAATACTTCGGGACTTTCATATGGGTCACCCGGGTATTAATAGAACAAAAAAGCTTAATGCGAAGCTTTGTGTATTGAAAGGAATGGATGTGGATATCGAAAACATGGTTCATCGATGTAAAAAGGTGTGCGTTAGCAGCTAAGGCACCACCTATAGTACACAAACCATGGCCCAAAACGGATCATCCGTGGACAAGATTACACATTGATTTCGCTGGTCCAGTAGAAGATTTTACTACTTAATAGTGGTAGATAGTTTTACAAAATGGCCGGAAGTACTACGCTGTAAAAAGCCTACGTCCAATACCACAACAACTTTTTGCATGAACTATTTGCACGGTTCGGTGTGCCAGAGTGTATTGTGGTGACAATGGTACACAATTCACTTCTGAAGAATTTAAGGAATTTTTGTGAGTTATATCAAATTAACCACATAACGACGCCTCCGTATCATCCGAGGTCTAATGGACTCGCAGAAAGATTTGTCGATACTTTAAAGCGTGCTCTGAAGAAAGCCTCAGGAGTTCCAACGGAAAAGGCGCTTCAGCAATTCTTACAAGTATACAGAATCACGCCAAACCAGAGAACACATTCAAACATGGCACCAGCTGAACTAATGTTCGCTAGGAAAAGTTAAGTCAGTGTTTGACAAGCTTTTACAGGAAAAAATACAGTAAAAAAAATGCCATGTATACAGCGAGAAAAAATACACTCCCGGAGAGAAGGTGTTTTTCAAGTGCTATAAAAACAACGTTGAGTTCTGGGAACGAGGCATAGTGGACAAGAGAATCGGTGACCTGATTTACATAATTAAAGGGCCGAAGAATACTTATAAAAGGCACCAAAACCAACTTAAAAAAGATTACGGTATAGAGCAAGAAGAGTGTATACCGGATGAGGACGAAGATCCCATTGATATAATGTATGATATGTTTCAGGTAGAACCTCCACAGAATACACCTGAACCAAGAAGATCCGGTAGGAAACGGAAGTTGACGGACCCATTGAACGTGAATCCAAAACGGAAAAAATATTAAAATTAGGCAAATGGATCTACAAAGAAATAGCCATAATCATCAACCCATATAGGAAGCCAATTTGAAATCCAAAGGGATTCCAAGGCTTGGGAGGAGGGTGTTGTGTATGATACACCTAATTTACATAAGTGGAGTACCGACCATATAAATATGGGTTGGTACCGGAAGACGACGGAAGATTAAGAGATCGAATCCAGAGACTCTGCCCGACTGCGACTTAGTCAACCCATTCTGCAGGAACAGTCTTCCCAAGAATATACCAAAACTACCTATAAATATTGTGTACCTTTTTTCATTGTTTCAATACATTTTGTTACGTACATTTTGTGTTGTATTATTATTATTCCATGCTTATTCAAGCTTCAACAGAATAGCACGGCACACTCCAAACATTTCTGTCAATTAAAGAATCGTGGTATTGCACCCATAACTCCCTGGGATATAACAGCTAAAGCTAATTCTTAAAATGGGAAAGGCTATAGATGCAATTTATGACTTGAAGAAAAATTATATATATTAAAACTCTTTAATAACTATCACTTATTAAATAAGTGAAATGAATTAATCGTCACTTATAAGCATAAAAATAAATACCTGTTGAAATTATAAAATTTCCTTTTTTAATTTTCCTCTGTTACTTATCTTCTATCGAGCGAATATAAAGTTGTTTTGCGTAAATGTCTTTCAGTCAACCCTGAATAGATTTTCTACATGTTTTTACATATAATTTAGTATTTTTTGTAGTTACAGGTACGTCTAGTTTAAATTCTAAATTGTATAAAACAATACATAAATGCTTGTTTATTTTAAATTCAAATTATAAGTCCCATTTATTTAAATACAAATAGTAATCCCCGTATAATATATGGACTGCGTCAACAGTGCGTTAACCAGATACATTTTATAAGATTTAAAGTATGTGACGGCCAGTCTTTATTCAGTATAATGATTGCGTTGTGAGCGAAACTCCGAATCGTGCTATCGTCGAGGAAAAATGGATATTTATTAAAATATACTTAATAGCTGTGTTATATTACATCGAACACCATTTTATTAACACCAGAATTCAATGTGACATAAAACACACACACACACACACACACAAATATGAAAAAATATCTGGAAAAACAAAACAAAAATCCTTAAAATGCGATTATGTTGTTTTAATATGATTTTAAGGATTTTTGTTTTGTTTTTCCAGATATTTTCTTCATTTTGTCAGATTTATATCCATTTATATTTGCTTATCACACACACACACACACACACACATATATATATATATATATATATATATATATATATATATATATATATATATATATTTTTTTGATAATGTTTGGAATAAATCCTGTTCCATTCTAATTTGAAGATATGTTTATTGCGCATTGATTTTTTACCGATTAAAAAGCGAATTAATAAAAGTTCCATTTGTGAGCCATCTTGATTTTCATTCGTTGGGACGTTTTACAATGAAATTTTAGCGATAATGAAAGCGGAAGCAATTACTTTAGCAAAGTAAAAGCATTGCCGACATTTTGTCCTTGATGAACCAAAAAATATTTTAAAACAAAGTTCAGAGAGTATTTTTGCATTTTTTGAGTTTTGAGTTTTAATTAAAGCTAATAAAGTAATTATCACCACACACACAAGGGAATAATATTTTTTTCTCTCCAGGGGTTATGCATCATTGAATAAATAGAGAGATAATGCATAATCTTTTAAAATAAGTCGTGGTAGAAGAAGAAATTTTCTAAATCGGTTGAAATTCAAAGATTCTAAATTGTGTTAGAGAAATAAACTGATCTTTTTTTTTTAATGTCTGGTCACTCCACGAGTGCTAATAGAACAATATAACCTCCTGCTATTTAAGTATTATCGAACGGTCTGTTCGAAGCTGGTTCCTCCAGCAGGAAAGACTGCTGAGGTGGGTGGCGAGACAACAAGCAGTTTAAAAACATACAATTCAAAATGTGAATTAATGATTTTGTAGGGGCAAAAAGCTTCCAGCACAGTGAGATAGACTCTGTAACATGATGATGTTAATGCAGTCTGTTTGGTGATGGCATCGCGTCGCTGAGCGGAAGGCTTACGAGATTACTCTCAACGGCCAGGACGAAGAGTTCTCCCAATGGAATCAGCGACCACATATACGAGACCGAGGCCAACCTTCAAGAAGTCATTAGCTATGGTTTCACCTGGACTGCCATAGATCGACTTGTCCACGTCGCAATGTACAGCAATGAATACCTCTCCAGATTTCAACCCAGATGTTCGCTATAAACTAGTATCGTGCTGAATAGCGTCACAAGGACCACACCCATGGGACTGACACTAATACTACTACTGCTGCTGATGATATATAAATTTGCTCTGAAAGTAATGCTTGGTGATTATTTCTATGGAAATCTACTCCAGGGGGAAGGAACACAATGCCACGCTTAAATAGATCATTTTTCAGCTTCAACGGAATTTCTCACCTTCTACACGGCAACAATGACGTTGTAAGTGAATCCATGTCTGTGTACTCCTTATGGCATAGATGCATAATGAAAATGTCTTTCCTGCATATAAGAATTCGGCAACATACTTATGCCTCGTACAATTGAAATATCAGTCAACATTTTATGTCAGCCAACATTGCTACGTTTCTAACTGCAAAGCATATTATGGCTTTCCCGCAGGTTATTTTGACATCTAATGTTGTGCTAGCAAACCCTATATATATAGTTTTCACCATTGCTAATTTGTTACTATGTTCACAGTGAACAAGGCCCCAGAGCCACTTGAGGTAGAGGGTTACAGAGTAAGAGGGACCACCCGAAGAAAGGAGATAATGCTACCCAGATGCAAGGCGCCACCGGAATTAAAAAAAAAAAAAAGAGAAGAAAAACGCTTTAGAAGGAACCGGAAACCAAATCCTAAACAGGAAACAAAGGAAAGAAGACGATACATAAAACTATCTTCTCTAACCACACACACACACACACACACACACATATATATATATATATATATATATATATATATATATATATATATATATATATATATATGAGTGTGGAATAGATTTTCCATAATGGACTTAAAATTACATAGAAAGTCTAAGGAATTTTTATACCCCGCGCCGAGATGGACGAAGATTTTATATATTTTATGTATTTTATATATGCTGTTACTATTGTTGATCCTATACAAGGATCGGGAGCCACTCAAGGCAGAGGACTACTATGTAAGGTTGATGTATCAGCGTACAAAAGTCATCAAGTTGTGCATATGGACTACTAAAATATGATCGTGGATCCCCAATCTTCTATGTTCGTGTGTTGCTCCCAGCAATGCTAAATGGATATCAAGACTCCATATTGACCCCAGCTGAAAATAGCTGATTTATAATTATATCATTGCACTTGCCGGGTTTCACTTTCCGTTGTTTGATAATCCATTAACCAGATAATTGTTTCTAACTGCTTGATTCTGATATCTCCAATTCGAAGCTCACCTCTTTGATTACGCCATTTGCTGATAACTACACATTCTGTTTTCTTTAGTGAGTCCTTTCCTCTCGATTTACGTTTCTACATTATCTCGGAGATTTAATTTGATAAGATGTTCGCTTCTATCGATGAAAGTTAAAATTAATATTAGGTTGGACAATTGAAACGTGTGCAACAAGCATTGCGCCAGGAGCCCGCACTGATGAATCGCAAAGGTGTGCTTTTCCTCTATGACAACGCCAGGCCGCATGTCGCGCGAGTGGTCAGGGATACCAGACATCAACTTGGGTAGGAGACTTTGTGGCATCCACCTTATTCACATGACTCATCCGATTACCACCTCTTCCACTCTCTGGATAATCATCTTCGTGGGAAATCCTTCACCAATGAAGCAGACTTGCGCAAAACCCTCACGGACTTCTTTGCGTCAAACCGAGTTCTACCGCAAGGGCATTGAACAGCTGGAGACACGTTGGCAGAAGGTGCTGGATGCCGATTACTTCGAAGACTAAATATAAGTTATACATACTGTGAAGCGTTTTCTTTTTTTCCTTTAAAAACGGACAGAACATTTTTTGGTTACCTTGTAGAACTCTCATCCGGTTTCTTGTTTCACTGTTAAATTTGATCCTCAGAAATTTAAATGCAACATCAATCGTTATCTTTTGTATTCTTCATTTTTCTTCTTTTATTGTCTTATTTCCTTAAAAATATTCTCTAAGACTCAGCAACCCTTGCGTCTTCCTGACGAAATGATAAAAAATATATATAATTATCGATTAATTCCTTCCTTCCATCATTCGATGGCATATGTGATACAAACTTGAGCGATCATTATTCATTTCGATTTATATCTGACTAGTCAGGAGATGTTCCCGCAGTAAGCTGCCGTTTCTTTCTACAGTAGATTTGTTACCAACTCAAGCAATATGATTAAGTCTGACCTGTTATTTAACCCATACCTGGAGGTAGAATTTACGTTTTCATACCTTTCCCAAGTCTATTTGCGCATAAGTAAATGCTGCGAACTCGACAGGAATTCGAACTCGGCACTCCGTCTTCTCAATCTATTACACCACCCGCAGATCTCTATATAACGCATCTGGCATTCCGAAGAGAGTTACCGTTGCTTAACTTCAGTGCGCGGACGAGAACTGATGTTTCATCGTGATATGGCCGTAATTTCTCAAGAGAAATTAAATTTGAAGTCATAATGATTACGGTCCCTACTTAAAGCATCTGTCATTCCGCAGAGAGCCACCGTTGCTTAACTTCGGTGTGCGAACAAGAACCGGTCTTTCATCCTGATATGGCCGTAATTTCTTGAAATAAATAAATTTGAAGTCATAATGATTACGGAACACACTATATAATTGTTATTAAAATCTAAAGATAGTTCAATGATTGTCTAGTTTACTTTTTTCAGCGGAAAATTGCTTGGAAATCGTTTTGTGAAAACACAGCCATCGCTGAATGAAAACTCGATTTTCAGTAATCTCTTTAGCCCCCGTTGTCTGCAGAAAAAAAAGAACGAGGTGAAAGATCAAACACTAGTCTATATTTAGCAAATGTTTATTCGCAGATGAATGACAACTTTATTTGGCCTGTCCGATTATCGACTAAACACCGCCGCGGGGCACAGGCCACTCCAGCGATAATATGTTGATAGTCCTTCAATAGCGGACAATATCATTATGGAGACGTTTCTTATTCACGCTTGCCTGACGATTATCATGTACGTCATTTTCTCGCCGCTATCTCATACTATACCTGACACTAAATCTTGACGCATATCTCTTGATACACACACACTCAAAAAATATATATATATATATATATATATATATATATATATATATATATATATATATATATATATATATAAAAGAAAAAGAGGTTATAGTGGTTCCAACGAGGGAAAAGTGCATGTATATATATATATATATATATATATATATATGGAAGAGGTTATAATTATTCCAATAAGAGATAAGTGTTTATTTTTAAAAGAAGTTAAACCGCAAAGGTTTTTGATTGAAATGAGGATTTTTTTATTATTTTAAAATATATATTATACTCTATTTTCCATAATTCTGCTACACGAGTTTATGGTTTCACGACCTTCTTCAGGCAGAGAATAGCTATTTCCACATATTATAAAAATTCATTGGTGATAAGAGTTATATATATATATATATATATATATATAATTAACATTAGACTATATTCAATTCAACATGAAACGACGATGGACACCATGTTGAATTGAATATCGTCTAATGTTAATTATGTTTTATGAATATGTCCTGAAGATGGTCTACTCGACCGAAACCTCCGACCTTGACATTATATTAACATTAAAACAGCATAATTGCATATTAGAATTTTTGTTTTTTCCGTATATTTGTCTTCATACTGTCGGATCTCTATCCATATATTTGCTTACATATATATATATATATATATATATATATATAAAAATTTCTCCGATTTAACCAGTAGAGAAGACAATATTTATGAATAAAAATGACAATAGGAAAACTGGTAATTGCTGACGCGTTTCGTCCAATGTGGACTTTATCAAGGCAAAATACGAAAATGAAATTAAATGAACAAAGTAACTAATAAAAACAAAAACAGAATGTACCTAGCAAATGGAATCTGTTGTGCATATATGCACAACAGATTCATAAAATCGAAATAAAATGGTTGAATACATCAACACAGATATAATGACAATATTCTCTACACGTGACAATCTCTGACGTTATTTTTCAGTTAAATTATGAAAATAGCGTTTCTCTACATTCCAGTTGCTAGGTACAATCTGTTTTTGTTTTTATTAGTTACTTTGTTCATTTAATTTCATTTTCGTATTTTGCTTTGATAAAGTCCACATTGACGAAACGCGTCAGCAATTACCAGTTTTCCTATTGTCATTTTTATTCATATATATATATATATATATATATATATATATATATATATAAATGGTAATACTCGTTTGGATAACCTCGGATAGCTCAACTTATAATAGAACAAATCGGTGTCAGATGGAAAAATTGGAAATAAAGAGAAAGAACCAAGAACATTAAAACAAGACGAAACCAATTGTCAAGTTCTTAAGCTCCATGTCCAAAGAAAAAAAAAAACCCAAACGATTAGAAAAACTAAAAGTATAGTGCTCAATACGCTAAGCTGTTGTAGTAAAAGCAACATATATATATATATATATATATATATATATATATATATATATATATATATATATATATATATATATATAAAATTTATATATATATATATATATATATATTACGTATTTAAAGATCTAACATTCACAAACTTTAAAATAAAAACGGAAAAGAAAGGGAAAAAGAAAAAAATATATATACATGTATTGTCAAATGAGCGGATGTATTGTAGCGTCTTGTCTTGTCGAACGTAATTTCAATGAAGAAATGAATTGAATAAACATATATATTTTTCTTTTCTCAATAATTTTGTAGTTTTTAAACTTAATAGTGATTAAATTTGGATTTTAAAATTGCCAGTTTTTAATTTTAATATTAAATTTTATCATGTAAATCTATAATTATTAGTTAGTATAAATTATTTTTAATATTACACGTATTTAAAGATCTGAATAGCTATTATAGCAGGATTTCGTTGTCAAGCTTTTGAATCTTTCTATACTTCGTTTTGATTGGTTATTCTAGCTTTTGTAACAATGTTTCCCCCTAGTGTAGGATCGTTAATTAATCTGAAACTTTCAAAACCATTTATTTTATTTTCAACATCATCACTTGATAAGACACAGAGTGTGTTGAAACAAAATGGCTATTTTTGTAGTGATTTTATAACATACT
>CAHIKZ030004817.1:907500-980000 GCA_903632075.3 Acanthosepion pharaonis | reverse complement strand
CTTTAATGTTTTGTTTTTTGTTTTTTTTTAATTTTAGATTTGAAGCGGTTGGATGATTTTTTTATTCTTGTTATTTATGAAGTTAAGCATATCAACTTCGAAACTGCTTTTCAGTGATTTTTACGACCGACAGTGTCAAGATTGTTAAACGTCATATCTGAAATACTGGAGAGAGAAACAATTACTTTAGTGAATTTTTAGATATTAACATTTATGTGCTTTGGACAATTCTACTGTTACACCCGATACATACATAACACACACACACACACACACACACACACACATATATATATATATATATATATATATATATATATATATATATATATATATATATATATATATATATTAAGCATTTCACCCCAAGCAAGTCGAGAGTGCCACTGTCACGCAAGTGTTTACAGATTACAGAGAGTGAGAGCAAGAGCAAAAAGACGTGTTTTAGTAAAGGATAAAGTGAAGGATGGGGAACAAGGTCAATGCATCAAATGTCGATTGACATTACATTTGAATATTTGAAGTAAGGGGAAGGGAGTTCCACAGACGGAAAGTCCGAGATAAGAAGGTGTTGGAGTAGAAGAGTCGGCTATATTTTACCGTCCCGACAGTGAAAGCGTATGACCTAGATGCCAACCTAATTACACGCTTAGATTCATGCATTTTGGGAAATAGTCGGAGCAGTTGGCGTGAAAACTTTTGTAGAAAAGACAGAGGGAAGCCACGGCACGTCTGTGAGAAGGTGACTGTAGACTGTTGTCAGATCAGAGCGATCACATTGCATACTGCTTACACACTTGTTTACTGACTAAGTCACTTGCTCTAGGTTCATTTGATAGCTTATCTCAATGTTTTCAATACGATAGTTAACTTTAGTGCTTACTGGCTAAGGCTCTGTAGCGAAACGTAGGGAGACGATGTAAAGAACACATGTGAGTTAAAATTTCCTGCTAGCCGGTCCAACTACACGAGAATGTTGAACTTTAATTAAGTCCAAAGAAAAACAAACAAGCCCGATAAATATATGTAAAATATATGTATGAATAACAAGTACAAGTTACAAGAACATAGACAGTTACATTGAGTGGGGTGGTAAATATTATGTGTGTGTGTGTTGTGGTGAGTGTTCGTACGTACGTGTATTGTTCTTAGCGTGTTTCCAGCATTTGGGAAACGCTGTATATGTGAGAGCTCACATCTGCGAGGTGGTATAAGGCCGAAGACCTGAGGAAAAAAGAGATCGAGGCGAAGGTTCAGCCAGTATTTATAGCCAGGGAAGAGAGACCCCTGGTGAAGGGTTAAGGAGCTCAATGTTTTCAATACGATAGCTGACTGACTAAGGCTGTTATTCTAGTTTCCATGCCGTTTAGACTTAATCGTAGATCTCCTCGTTTCGTAATTTGCAGACCGTTTTCTTTGTTTACTAAGTAGCTCTGTAACTGCGTTGAAACCACATTCAGCCATATATGAAGATGGAAAATCTATGAAGAAATGTTTCATAGCTTTCGACACCTTTCAAAAATTTCCTTTTTTTAGAAAATATTGAATAATTTTTGAACATTTGAAAAAAAAATATGAACAAATGCCCAACGCCCAACTGTTTATGTTCAACCAAATAAAATAAAAACTCCCTGTGCACCCACTTTCAATATAACAGGACCCACAAGGAGGCTCTAACATAAACGCTGAGAAACACTGGTTTAGAGTGACTGGTGTGAAATTGAAAGATAACACGTAAACCAACTAATCACTGCTTCAGTAGATTCCAGCGCTTCTTCAACAAATCTGGAGGATGGTTGTTTTTTATTTTTATTTTTTATTTTTTTTTAATGCACAGATATTTATATTGAACTTCATTTTCTTATTCATATTACAAGTTGTCCTCATTTAGCTAGTGAACTCTATCCACATGCATAAACTAGAGGATATGTATTAGCAGACTGACAGATAAATTGATCGATTGACAAGAATGAAACATTTTATAGATACTTGACGGCACATTACTGATGAAATTTGATATGGAAACTGATGGATTGACTCGAAGAATTTCGAGAAATGACTGATTGATAATCAGATTGTATTTTGCGGTATTATCTTTTTAAATTTATTTCTTGACAGATATGAATTGACTGAGATTATTAAATGTATAAGATGACGAACCATTAAGAAGGAAATACATAGGGTGAATATCAATATATATTCAATAAATACGCACCAAACACATGGACTCATATAATCAAAATTTATGAAATCTATACTAAAAATATTAGATATCAATATATATAAAGTAACTAACTTAGCAATGTAATTTATTTCCAACATTATTAATATTTATCATGGAATTAAAAAATGCACTAATTAATTAATTTTAAGGATTAGCTGAGATTGTTGGAGGTGAAGGTAAACTGCATATTCATTCATCCTCATTTCATTGCCATATTCACAACGTTTCGCCCGTATATCTTTGAGATGACGTATTATGATTACTCCATCTTCATTTATCCATATTCCGCATTCAATGTTTCGGCCTTCTCTGAGATGAGCTATTATGCATTATTTAATTTAGACTGTTTCTCATCTTCATTGCCATATTCACAACGTTTCGCCCGTATATCTTTGAGATGACGTATTATGATTACATTATTTACATTATACGGACCGTTATCCTCATGTTCATTACCGGTTCAGTTCATATCTCTGAGATGAGCTATTATGCATTATTTAATTTAGACTGTTATCCTCATCTTCATTGCCATATTCCTTTCGAATATCTTTTGAGATGACGTATTATGATGGACCGTTATCCTCATGTTCATTACCGCATTCACAACGTTTCGGCCTCTAATCTCTGTTGTTTAATTTAGGTTATCCTCATCTTCATTGCCATATTCAAACAATATCTTTGAGATGACGTAAAAATTATTTACATTATTTATCCTCATGTTCATTACCGCATTCATTTCGGCCTCTATAAATATTATGCATTATTTAATTTAGACTGTTATCCTCATCTTCATTGCCATATTCACCTTTCCCCGTATATCTTTGAGATGACGTATTATGATTAATTATTTACAATACGGACCGTTATCCTCATGTTCACATTAAATTTCGCCTCTATATCTCTGAGATGAGCTATTATATATTTAATTTAGACTTTATCCTGTAAAAAAATGACGTAAATTACTTCCATTATTTACATTATACGGACCGTTATCCTCATTCAAATTCACAACGTTTCTCAATATTTAAAGCTATTATGCATTATTTAATTTAGACTTTTCCTCATCTTCATTGCCATATTCACAACGTTTCGCCCGTATATCTTTGAGATGACGTATTATGATTACTTCCATTATTTACTTATACGGACCGTTATCCTCATGTTCATTACCGCATTCACAACGTTTCGGCCTCTATATCTCTGAGATGAGCTATTATGCATTATTTAATTTAGACTGTTATCCTCATCTTCATTGCCATATTCACAACGTTTCGCCCGTATATCTTTGAGATGACGTATTATGATTACTTCCATTATTTACATTATACGGACCGTTATCCTCATGTTCATTACCGCATTCACAACGTTTCGGCCTCTATATCTCTGAGATGAGCTATTATGCATTATTTAATTTAGACTGTTATCCTCATCTTCATTGCCATTTCACAACGTTTCGCCCGTTATTTTGAGATGACGTATTATTCGGACCGTTATCCTCATGTTCATTTTCATTTCGCCATATTCTGAGATGAGCTATTATGATTACTTGCTTTTATTCGGACTTCCCATTTTCATTGCCATATTCACAGCCTTTCTTCCTCTATATCTCTGAGATGAGGTTTTATGATTTCCTGCATTATTTACATTATTCAGACTGTTATTCTTATATTCATTGCCATGTTCAGAACATTTCGGCCTCTATATCTCTGAGATGAGGTATTATTATTACTTTCATTATTTACATTGTTTCCTCATCTTCATTGCCATATTCACAATGTTTTGGCCTGAATATCTCTGCGATGATGTATTATGATTAATTGCATTATTTACATTAACGTACTTTTATTCTCATCTTCATTGCCATATTTACAACATTTCGGCCATTGCGACGCTCCGGCCTTCTTCAGCTTATTGTAATTTAGAATCGAATTTATTTTTCCCTCCGGGGTAGATTGTTCTAGTGCCATGCCTCTTCCAGATGTCTCAGTTATTTCCCTTTAATTAAACTCTCCAAGTGTTGGTTCACCACTGCTGTGGCCTGGTATTGAACTCACAACTCTTTGAGTCTAGTCACTGGATCTAACCCACGTCTTTATCCACTTGGCCATGTGTCATTGAGAATGTTGTGAATATGGCAATGAGGAGTCATGTAAATATTGTAACTAATCATAATACCTCATTTCAGAGATATAGACATATATTGAAGGTACCCTGTACATCAATGTGATTTCTTATCTTCAGAAACTTTGTAAATATCCCTTATCAGTTCTGCCCTGTGCATTGGGAGCTTTTGACCTCATTTGCTCCATCGCTAATGATACTGAAAAAATGTTCTGTTCCAGTATACGGTCTCAGTAAGTACTTGCTTCTTTTTTCTTTAGTAAAAACAGATCAGGCCAAAAATGGTGTACTGCTGCCATGAATAGACATGAGCTGCCCACTCTGGATAAAAACCGAAAGCGTCCTTGTGGGTGGTAAATTATTTGCCAGCTTGTAAACCCTATCTCACAGACGAAACGTAGGAAGCATCAGGCTGTTCTATCTCTATTTCCGTGGAAAATGTTCAGACGAAATACATTCCTTATTTCCATGTGCAGTAAACTTTATGGTTAAGTCCGACTATTCCGCTCACTGTCACTTCGTATGCCATTAATGAGATGTAATTTCGACCCGAACAGCTTCTTCCTAGGAACTGCAGCTATCTGGAACAGACATCTAAAACGATAGTTCCCCGATAACTACAATGTTAACCTGTTCCATTCTAGTGTTAACCGTTATTATCTCCATATATATATATATATATATATATTATATATATATATATATATATATATATATATATATATATATAGGAATAATAACAGTTAACACTAAAAATTTCCTTGAAGATGGAACAGAGCTTATTTTAACGCAATTTAATTTAAATAATTATATTGAAGTTTTCGGCTCTTGTTTTGAAACATGGGACTTCTTATGGATTTGGAATCTTTTTAAATAAATAATTTGGATATATATATATATATAAATAATATATATATATATGTGTGTGTGTGTGTGTGTGTCTCTAACTCTGTAATACTTTACCTGATTAATGTTATGCAAGTTCTCTAAACGTTTAATGTTTTATGTGGAATGATAGAATTTTATTGATAGTTCTTTTTACGTTGTTAATTCAATGTTTATACGATAGTTGTTTGAGATGATGAGGGTCCCTCCTTTGTCGAATAGATATTTTATTTGTTTTCAGTGAAATCTATCAGTTTTTTGCTTTATAATTCTTTAATTTTCTTTGTCACACCCAACATGTCACGACTGTATGTGAAATGTGATTTCACGGTCTGGTTATACAGTTTTACACGACGCTTTTCATTAGGAGCCAGTTATGCGGTGTTTACTCTTTCCTCCACGAGAATGAGATGTGACACAAGGTCAGGTTAATGTGTAGACCCGAGCGCGT
Organism: Acanthosepion pharaonis; assembly: GCA_903632075.3. Classification (NCBI taxonomy): domain Eukaryota; kingdom Metazoa; phylum Mollusca; class Cephalopoda; order Sepiida; family Sepiidae; genus Acanthosepion; species Acanthosepion pharaonis. The sequence continues at coordinate 974,319 of CAHIKZ030004817.1, read as the reverse complement.
ACACTCGGGCAGGGACAAAAATTCTCCTCAGCCCCCGAAACCGTCGGTTGCGCTGGCCTCGGTGCGAGCACCGATCCCTCACTCTTGTGCAATAGGAGGGCGTGGTCTCGGGTAGCTGTTCCCCAGAGCTGGGCACCTCTTCAGTATAATTTTCCTCAGTTGCCCCTCTGTCCTCAGAGAGAGAAGCCCCTGAGCGCACTGTGTCCAAGGACAGAGACGCAACTGAGAGATGATAAGCCTGCGTTAAAATCCCTCCAAAGAGGAATGTATAGGCTGCCAGTTATGCGTACTGATCTTGTTGAAGACCATACTTTTTCAAACCTTGTGAACTGGCACTACAGAATCACAAACAAAGAGCTCTACCAAATAAAAGAAACCACATAACTTGAGGACTTTCAACACTAGCAACAACTAAAATGGATAGAACCTATAACTGTAAGAGAAAATAAGGGCATAAAATGTTGACATTCCACACTACTTCAAAAAAATGTTAGGAAAGAAACTTCCGTCAATACTGGTAGAATGAGGATATGGAAGAAAAATGTATTCTACCATTTTCCCCCTATTATGTGTAATATTATATTTGTAATATAATAACACTCTATTCTATGAACGAAAGGAAATCGATGAAAGTAAAAGTATAACCAATATATATTTCTTTCTTAGAAACACTTTTATACCCCTAAGATATACACAAATATATATATATATATATATATATATATATATATATATATATATATATATATATATATATTTATATATAATATACATTTCCCACGAAGAAAAAAAATATAATATATACAAACAGCAAGCAGAATTTATGTAGAATAAAAAGATAAGGTTTCATGTATAATATGAATATTCTTCTGTGTTTCTGGATAAGCCATGTTTAGGACTCCAGATTTAAACGTGGCGAATTCATCTACCATGTCCTAGGCGAGTACATATTCCGTGAACGGGAAACGGGTAGTCATGAGTTTTCACAAGCTAAGCACTGCTAGACGGAATTTCTTTCTATATGTGGGTAATATATATTCCCAAAGGGAGACCGCAGTATGAAACTTGTAAGCTTCTGTGTAGGCTGATTTCGCCTCAACCCGGGTCATATTCAAAATCAATCCCTCGGTTTGGCCTCTGTAAACCGACTGAATGTCTGGCCACTTTCGTCACTGCATGAAGTGATATCACTAAGCCGCCGCCCCGTGACCCACGTCACTTATCTCCAGCAAACGGAGATAATCGCCTTCTCTAATTCTACACTCGTAAGAGTGGTGAAAGCTACTGCACTTAAAAATTCTATTTTGCAGATTTTTTTTTTTTATAAATTTCAACAGGCAGTCAATGGATGCCAGATTTTCTCCTGTAAGTAATCGGCTAATACTACCATTACCATTTCATCTAATCTATACTATATTGAAATATTTCATGCTAGCGACTTCTAGTTGTTTATGTCCCAGGATATCCTTCGCGTTAAATCTCGTTATATACTACGAATGGAAAGTTGATACATACATAAGCATTAACACTAAAAGATATAATGATGTCTACAGTATTCCACTACCAAGAATGTCTGAGGATTCTACATAATAAAACATGTTAAATTTATAACGATTTTCCTCGTCATTTCTTGTTTAATCCCAGATAGATATGAATGCACTACAATTAATAGAAATGAACGAAGAGAAAATAGAGATTTGAAATTATAGTGACTGAAGTTAACTACGTAATTAATAAACAGAATTTGATAGATTAACTTAACAATCGACGAACGCTTCAGTTACATCGACATTGACATTTCTAAATTAATTTGTATCTGAAAAGTAATCCACAAACACTTGATAGTTTGATTTTCAATTTCTTCTCAAGAGGCCGTCTCTTCAGAGATTCTCACACCGCCATACCTAAGCGATAGCAATAACTGAGCTAAATATCAATTTCCCAACTTTTATTAACATTCTTTCTTGAACAATCTGGTAATTTCATTTGAATTATCAAGTGTCCAAAATCTATTAAATGTCTTTCTCGTTCAAAGGAGGAAGTTCAATTTTAATGGCGGTTGTCCAATTTTATTATCCTTCAAACACTGAAGTCCATTATAGTCATCGGTTGACTAACTTCTGTTAGATTAGTCTCTCGTTCGAATTCATTGTATATGGTAGTTGCCTAAATTCTATGAATATTTTTTTCGTCCAAATTCAGAAGTTCGTTCTAAATATATTTTTAAAAAAAAATTGAAATCTATAAATATTCTATCGCGCTCAAACTCGGAAATCATTTTCAAATATCAGTTGGGCTACTTTTAAGACATTCTTTCTCGTACAAAATAGGAAGTTCAATTTAAATATCAGTTGCCCACATACTACAAACAACCTTTCTTAGTAAAAATCGGAGGGTCGTTTTCAATATCCTTTGCCCAAGGTCTATTAAAATTCTTTCGCGTTCAAGAAGTTCGTTTAAATATTGACTGACCAACTGCTATTAATATTTTTTCGCGTTTAAATTCAGATCATTTTGAATATCGGTTGCCCAAATTGTATTAACATTCTCCCTAGTTCTAATTTGGAAACATCACAGTAAATATCGTCTACGGAGCTTCTATGAATATCTTTTTATGTTCAAACACGGAAGATGATTTTAAATATATGTTACCACAGCTTTATTAACATGCTTTCACGTTCAAAATCGGAAGTTTAGCATCTGTCTATATTTCAAAGATGATGTATTATGTACACTATTTACATTATTCGGACTATTGTCCTCATCTTTGTCGCTATATTTATTACAACGTTTCGGCCTTTCAGTATCTGTCTATATTTCTGAGATGAGGTATTATGTACATTATTTACATTATTCGGATTATTGTCCCCATCATTGTGGCCATACTTATTACAACATTTAGGCCTTTCAGTATCTGTCTATATTTATGAGATTAGGTATTATGTACACTATTTACATTATTCGGACTATCATTCGCATCTTTTTGCCATATTTATCACAACGTTTAGTCAAGGACACACGGCACAGTGGAAAAAAGCGTTAGTTAGATCCAGTGACAGGTTCCCCAAGAGTGTAATTTCAGTACCAGGTTAAGGCGGTGGAGAACATTGAGAGGGTAATTAACAGGAGATAATTGATAACTGACATCCATTAGATATGGCACGAGGATCTAGAACAGTCTACTCCAGTGAGTGAAATAAAGGGTTCAGTTTGACATACCAACCACCTAAAGACGGCCGAAGCGTACAACGGCCGAAGCATTGTGATAAATATGGCAACAAAGATGGGGATAATACTGGGAAGTTTAATTAAAAAAATAAGTTGCCCAATTCTATTTACAATCTCTTTCATCCGAACTGCCCTATTCTATTAACATATTCTCTCGTCCAAACTGGAATGTTCGTTGTTAATATTGGTTGCCTAACTTCTATGAATATCCATTCCCTTTCAAAGTCAGAAGTACACTTTAAATATCTTTTGTCCTAAATATATTCATTTTCTTCCTCATTCAAACTTGAAACTTTATTTTAAATACGTCTTGCCCCAATTCATAGTAGTTGCCTCTGTTTAAATGCAAATAATAGAAATGCCCAACAATCCGAATTGATAGGTATCTCCATGAGATCTCTAAAAAAAGACCATAGCATGATGAAAAAGACACCAACCTTGACGAAAACAAAATTTTATCGTCTAATGTTTATGTTATTATTATAAGGAAAGATCAAAGTTTATATTAATTGTTTTAAAAGTTTTTCCTTCCATTTCGATCTTCAAAACTTGTTTTTCTTTGTATCACCGGAATTAGTAAAATAACATATACAATTTTTAGCACTTTTTTTTTATATGACGCATTAATTTGGAAAATCTTGCAAAAATAAAAATAATTGTCGGATGTTAATGAAACTTTCAGAAACTATTCACAGATGATCAAAATTATTATAACTTTTTTTTTAATTAAAGCCATGGCATAATTTTTTTTATATTTATTACCTCCCCATAACTAATTTTATGAAAACGCTAGAAATTCGATCGCGTCAGGTTTAGTGATTACAATAGTTAAATGCACAAGACTTTGAGGAATGCAAATCATGTTTTTTTTTGTTGTTTTTTAATTGGAGCCTCCTACCTGAAAATCAGCTATGAATTGTAACTTACAAAACTCAATAAAACAAAAATATTATTTAATTTCAAATACTTTCATTTGCTTTTAGTTGTTTCTCTGAATATGGAGAATATTTTCTGAAGGCAAATAATATTTTTCGATGAAAAATAAATTTTTAATACAATTATTTGTTATTTCTTTAATTAAAATAGATATTTTACATTTAAGTTGTTAAAATATAAAATTAGCTAAAAGCTGCATCGGGTTTCTTAAGTGTTCTTATAAGATAGATCTTTTTTAGCGCATTGTAAATTGTATCATTTTGACTAATCAGAAGATCCGAAGTACTTAAGAAATGCATCTATATGATTTGACTATAAATGTGGAGAGAAGGATACCTCTCCAGTTATGGCTGAATGATTATAAATGACAAATATTCTTTTGCGTTGAAACTAGAACATTCATTGTAAATATGAGTTACCCAACTTTGAGTGCTATTAATTCTCTTTCAAATTCGGAAGTTCATATTAAATAATCATATTTTATCATTTAAACATGGCGATTTCATATAAGTTTTTGCATGGTTGATATTTACTTTTTGTTATGTCACGTCTCTTTTAGTCTTAATTTTATTTCGTATGATATTTCTCTCGGATGCAATTAACAATTTATCGTTTGAACGTTCCTTTTTGTATTAAGTTTAGAAAAACGCTTATCGCTTTTTTTGTGACGATCATGTTGAAGGTACTTTCTCAATACATACTTTAAATTAACCCTTAATTCCCCAGCATGCATCTATAGGATGTGACTATACATTTGTAGATAGGGATGTCTCTCCATTCTTGGCTGAATGATTATAACCAACAAATATTGTTTCGGGTTAAAAGTTGGAAATTCATTGTAAATATGAGTTGCCCAATATCTACTGATATTAATTCTCGTTCAAATCCAAAGTTCATATTAAATATCAATGCCCAAATTTAAAACATCCTTTCTCGTATAAATTTGGAAGTTCATTTTAAATATCAGATGCCCACCTTCTATAAATAAACTCTTTGATTCTAACTAGGTTTGTTTTCAGTATCAGTTTCTCAAAATCTATTAAAATTCTTTCTCGTTCAAACTCATTTTTTATATCAGTTGCCCATCTTATACAAATAAACTCTCTGGTTCAAACTAGATTTGTTATCAGTAACAGTTTCTCAAAATCTATTAAAATTCTTTCTCGTTCAAACTCATTTTTTTTTATCAGTTGCCCATCTTATACAAATAAACTCTCTGGTTCAAACTAGATTTGTTATCAGTAAGTTTCTCAAAATCTATTAAAAGTCTTTCTCGTTCAAATTCATTTTGAATATCAGTGGCCCATCTTCTAGAAATAAACTCGCTGGTTCAAACTAGATTTGTTATCAGTATCAGTTTCCCAAAATCTATTAAAATTCTTTCTCGTTCGAACTCATTTTAAATATAAGTTGGCCATCTTTTAAAAACATCCTTTATAGTTCAAAATCGGAAGATCATTATCAATATCGGTTACCCAACTTTTATTTCCTTTCTTTCTCGTTTAAACTCGAAGGTTCCTTGTAAATAGCAGTTTTCTAATTTCCATGAACATTGTTTCGCATTCAACATCCAAAGTCTATTTGCGCCAAAACTATAAACATTCTTTCCCTCGAAATACATTTTAAATATCAAAAACCGCTATGAAAAGGTCTCAAAAACGACTACACGGATTCCTCTTTCACGTTCATCCACCTAGCCCTTGTTCATTGTATGTTTTTCATCTTCACTGTCTATCGCCCACAGCATGATGAAATTTTAATGCGTAAAAAATAGCGTGGAGGAGGGATAGAGTGGAGGAGGCACGGTGGAGTAATGGATAGTGGCCCGGATTGAGAAATCGGAGAGCCGAGTTCGAATTCCAGTCGAATCCATTGCATTCACTTATGTGCTATTTACCCTTGGGAAAGGATAAATAGCAGGATATAGCTTCTATAGCCTTGGATGGCAACTGGTCTACTGCAGAAAGAAATAGCAACCTACTGCAGGAAAACAAAAATCCGCCTACTCAGTCATGAATCGGATGACTGATTGACTGAACAAAATAGCTGAGAATATTAATTGTATCTTCTCTGATTATCCCTCGTTTAGCATTCATATTTGCGGTGACCTCAATATTCACAACGTGTAGTGGCTAGTCCACTCTCACAGAATTGAGCAAGATGACAGATAATGTCAATCGGCTACTACCGCGATATCATACAGCCCTATTTTCTAACATCATGTCATCGAAAATGGGTCCGCTGAAGTTCTGCCTCTCTTGGGATCTTCTGGCAACTCGATAATCAATGCTAAAGATGATGTCAAACCCAAAGTATCCCCTGATACTAATGAGTCAGAAATGAATTTTAAATATCGCTTGCCGAAACTTTATGAATATTCCTTCTCTTTCAAACTCAGAAGTACATTAAAGTTCTTTTTACAGAGCTAAGAAATATTTATTCTGTTGCTGGAAAGATTTCTTGAATTCATATAACATACACTGTCTGGTATATGCCTTCTATAATCTCGTTCAAAAATCTAAAATCAATACAAAGTTACCCATTATGATATAAAGTAATTTACAAAGAAACGGAAAACAATGGCGCGACGAATTTAAGGATTAATTTAAAGTAATTAATATTGAAAAAGCGGTATAGTGGAGTAAGGGATAGCGGCTCGGATTGTGGAATCGCAGAGCAGAGTTCGAATTCCAGGCAAATCCATAATCTTACTCACTAATAACCTTGGAAATTGTATGAATCATCTTCTTCTCCCCCAGCCATTTGTAAAAAGCAGCACAAAACGGGTACTATAAACTTGGTTTGAAACTGGTCTACTGCAGAACGTAATGGCAACCTACTGCAGGAAAAATCTGCGTCGTCAGTCATGCATCGAAAGATACACGATCGTCTAAGCGTGTATCACGTACGCCACATAACAGTTTTATTGTAAAAGAACTTTCAACATGAACGTCCCCCCCGGCAAAAAAAAACGATAGGACATTTTCCAAACTTAATACAAAAAGGAACATTCGCGTATATGTAAATTGTTAATTACAACGTAGGGAAATATCACCCAAAACACGATTAAGCCTAAAAGAGACACGACAAAAGTAAATATCAACTATGTAAAATATGATATGAAATCGCCATTTTTAAATGATAAAATATATTTATTTAATATGAACTTTCGAATTTGAACGAGGATTAATATTAATAGATTTTGGGCAGCTCATATTTACAATTAATTTTCTAGTTTCAACGCGAAAGAATGTTTGTTGGTTATAATAACTGGAGAGGCATCTTTCTCTCTATAAATGTATAGGTAAATCCTACAGATGCATGCTGGGACCCCTGACTAGCCAATAGGAAAAAGTTACTTCTCGGTAATATCTACTTTGTTTCTGTTGATTCTTCTTTTTAAGTCAGAATCTGGCCATCACTTGTTTTTATGTCTTGTGTATGTTAACAAATTTTATATTTTTACCTTAATATTGTCGCTTTTCCTACTTTTATCTTGCATATATTGTTGACTTTGTATCATTTTTGCTCTGCTCCAAAGAAATGAGAAACTTATGTGCGGAATTAACGGGAGGCATAATACCATAACACGTGGAAAACAGCTTCTTGTAAGATCACCGATGCAAAGCAACATTGAGATTTGTCAACATTTAGATGGGTATTTGGGAATACCAGGTGTTGTAGTCTTTGATGTGCTTGTGATGAAATCAAAAACGGCTCGAAATTGATATTCAATGAGCCAAGTTCCAATTCCAGTCGGTTTCATTATATAAATTTCGCGCAAAGACTTTCAAAGATGTCCTTCTGATTCTGAGTGTGAGTGTTCTTTTTTTTTGTTTTTTTTCCGGTTAACATACGATCACCAAAGTGAAGCAACGTCAAGCCGGGTCATATTTCGATGGGTGACCGTTTGGGAATTCAATGTGCTGTAAGCATGGATGTGCTTGTTGTGTAGTGGATAATGGTTTAGAATTGGAAATCGGAGAGATGAATTCGTTATATTCACTTACATCAAATTGGGAAAGGTAGGAATCTACCTATTCTCCCTTAGCTATGGGTTAAATATTAAATATTAAGAAGAGTACCAGGCAACATGCAGAGTATAAATGTGAGATCCTGATTATCAAACAAGTACATCAATTTAAATATCGGAGAACCGTTTTAACAGAGGAGGGAATATGCACCACTGAAAATCGAAAGAGCGAAAGATGCCTTCTAAAAGCTAAGCATAGCAGGGAAATTTATTTAGAAACAAAGAAAAGAGTACTGAACTATTATATAATATCACTATTTCTGTATGAAACCGAAACCGAGTTGCATAACCGTGGATTCACTCTGTAAGTAATTAGGTATTAAGTTTTGAGAAAACAGCAAAATTGGAAATCTGTAGCGATGGGTGAAACAAAAATATTTTGGAAAACAAAACCACAAGAAACCCACAGAGGAAGGAATGTAAGGCTGCAGATAATGCCAATTGAATACTGTAGAATAAATGTAGGCTAAACGAAATTATTAAAGTACAAGGAATCAAGAGGGAAATGGTCCAAAGTCAAAATATGTAGAGATAGAAAACTGCAGAACACATACGTAGGTGGCATACACAATAAAAGAGAAATAACAGGGCGGAAGAAAAGTTCGACACAAGTTCATTTCTAAAAGTAATTTCGCTCGAAGCAAGGCGTTACTAACTACTATAGCGTAAAGGGGTTACTGAAAATGAATGACATTGGGAGAAGGTAAGGAAATAACACGTTTCAAGACGAAAGAAAATTATCTGTCCATATTTTTGAGATGAGGTATTATGTACACTATTTACATCATTCGGACTATTATCCTCATCTTTGTCGACATATTTATTAGAACGTTTCGGCCTTTCAGTATCTGTCTATATTTCTGAGATGAGGTATTATGTACCCTATTTACATAATTCGGATTATTATCCTCATCTTTGTCGACATATTTATTACAACGTGTCGGCCTTTCAGTATCTGTCTATATTTCTCAGATGAGGTATTATGTACACTATTTACAGTATTGTCCGTAAGTATGCTACAACAGATTCTTTCATGATATTTGACACGGATCATCAACCAGTCATCTCCAGTTTCTAAGTATCTTTGAAGAGCTATTGTTGTAGTTTTCTAAGACAGTTATAGTTGAACATATCTTCTGCCTCCTATGGATCAGGACACCCTTTGGATGATGCAAGCAGTCGTAAATCAGAAGCTTTTACTATTGTTGTTATTATTATTATTATTATGAGTAGTAGTAGTAGTAGTAATATTGCTGCAGAAGATCATCGAGTACAAATAATTATGATAGAGATTTTAGCGTATTTCAAAACTTTAACAAACATTCACTCAAATGCAAACATATATATATATATATATATATATATATATATATATGTATATATATGTATATATGTATGTATGCATGTATATTTCTTGAGAAATCATTAATTATTACTTGCAAAGGAATGTTGTCAAAATGTCAAAAATATAAAAAGAATTAGGAAAACCTGCTTCAACGTTTCAACGTGATAACAAAATGTTGATTGCATACATACGCATTTTTCATCCAATCAACGTCATCCTCCATATACTTACACATGGATTCGATTTTTTTCTTGTTTGCAAACGCTTGCTGAATATTCGCAATAAAATTGTCCGATATTATCCAAGATTAAATTAATTTTTTTGAGTGTGTCAAAACTAAAAACTTCCAAGATCAAATCTTTACATAGGTTCTGCAATATGCAGCTTTGTGTATATATATATATATCTGTGGATAGTTATTTTTGCCTGTCTATTTAAAAAAGGTATCACAAAAAGAAAAAAAAATATTCAGCCTGCCAATTATATAGCCGGTTTGAGCGAGTCAACATTGATGTAAATAAAGACTAAAGACACAGGATTATAAAAAAATCGAAATGATGCGAAAATAGTTGATGTTAAACTTTTACGAAGAAAATGGAATGGCAGTGTCAGTCTTAACCCTTTTTGAATCTGAGAATCGCGTTTGGGCATTTAAGAAAATTACGCAAAAAGAATGAGTTATTTGAAGTCGTAGAAATATATATATATATATATATATATATATATATATATATATATATATATATATATATGTGTGTGTGTGAAAATATATAGAAAATAGGAAGGAACTGGTTAGGTAAATAATTCAAAGTTCCTTAGTATTTTAGTTATTATTTTAAAAAATAGTGCTCAATACAAAAGTAGAGCATAAATATAATTATTTATTTAAAAATATAATTCCAACTCGCGACATAAAAGGTCTCATGTTTCAAAACAAGAGCCGAAAACTTCAATATAATTATTTTAATTAAATTGAGTTAAAGTAAGCTCTGTTCCATCTTCAAGCGAAATTTTTTTTGGAATCAATAGATTAATTTTTCAAATCAAACGCCAATAACCAGACTTAGGATAATAACAAATAGTTTGATCCTCAGCATAGGCACCAAATTTGTGGATACCTGCATGAATGCAAAAAGATCTGAAAATTTCAAACTCTTCAAAGGAAAAGGTCTCTACTACATAACTTTTTCTAAAATATTAATTGAATATATCTCGTATAGAAAGTTTAACTCGTGCAGATGGTTGGAAAATTAACTTTTTCATTTTGGTACATCGACTTTATGCTTTGAATATACGCTCTTTAGCGCTAGAGGGCGTCGTCAGTGATTTTCTGGAGATGGATCATTGGGCAGTTTCGGGTCTTTCAAACATCAGACTGACCTCACCAAATCGACCCCCTCAGAACTGATCAGACTCTGAAACTCCCTCTAAAAAATGCTTGTAGACACTGACGTCTATAAATATACCCTGTTATCACACATTTGATTGGAGATTGACCAACAGCCAATCACAACGGTGCGAAATCTATTTAAGCCGTTTTTCTTTTTTTCATTTTTCAGTGGACACCATTTCATTGGATACTTAGAAGGTAATTATGTTTTCCGTTTTTACCCACTTCCCATCAAGTTTCATTTCACCAGCTAATAATTACTATTTATGAATTTAATTTAATGTACTACTCGTTTCGCTGTAAGGTCTCCTATATTAAAAGTTGAAATTGATATATGGTACAGTATGTTCTATGCTAACAGTTTCTTCACTCGCACCTCTTGCTTGTGGAATTATCTCCCCTCTTCTGGCTTCCCAGTCAACTTTTATCTTCAAGAAATTAGTCGTTATCAATTGTCTTCTTAATTCCTGTTCTTTTATATATTCTCTCTCCTAAATACTATATAGATCGCTTCGAGAACTTGATTTTTTTCTTATATATATATCTATTTAGTTTCTAATTTGCAGACTGTTTCATTTGTTCACAGAAAACATGTCTCAAGAACCACTTAAGGTAGAGGTGGCTGCATGGACCTGAGAAGCGGAGGTCAGTAGTGCATATTATGAGGATATTTAGGATAGATAACGTTAGATTGAAAGGTTCATATATAGTAGCGATCGGAAAGCAACATCTCAGGTGCCGGTTCTACAAAGTGAAGATGTTTGAATGTTTCTTCCTTCTTGTCTATTAATACATAAAGGATGAGTATTATTTGTCCATGTGTGTATGGGGCATATTTGATCTTAGCTGTAGATTTCTGAACTGGTGGAACTAAGGAACGCAGTTTGTTAGAACATTTTCCGTGTAAAGAGCGATAGTTTCGGAAGATTCATGTGACGTTTCGTTTGTGGTAGACGGCTTAAAAATATTTAGTTAATTTGCAGTGTAACACCCGCGTTCAGTTCGCATTAAAAATTACCAGAATGCTTATATTTATGTGTAATTGTACATGCTCCATTCGAATCTGGCTTGATAAATTTGATAAAATCAAACTGTTTGGGATTTATCGATAGTAAAAGTTCGGATTCATTCGCGTCGCGGGCAGCCATTACGGGCGTTGTTTGCATACATTCGCTGCAGTTAATAGTTATCAGTGTTGGTATCATTGCGCAAATTGAGCGTGTCTATGTAAATAGTTCTTCTTTGAGTCAGTCATTCACTTTTGAACCGACTGCTCGGTTGAACTCACTTCCTACGGACGGGAGGAACCCGAAGGAGGCTCCGCCGAAGGGCGGAGTCTCTTTCGGGGAGGTAAACCGGCCCTGAACCCGTTTATACGGGTTCAATGGGCATATTTTTGGCCGAGCTCACGGGCTCGGAATGCCCACGTTAAAAAGGCCTTGTGCCACATGACACCCTCGTGGGGGGGGACTCAATATCGTAAATAGTTCTTGTGCGCAGTTATTGAGTCAAATTTAGACAAGAAAGATCAGTTCCGAGGTTAGTTTTCCGTAGTCCTCCGCGTTTAGATTTCCGCAGCGAATGTATGCAAAGAACGCGAGTAATGGCTGCCGCCAATGACGCGATTAAATCCCACATTTCACCGTCGATAACGCCAAAATGATAGATTTTATCAAATTTATCAAACCGGGTTCGAATGGAGCATGTACAATTACTCATAAATGTAAGTATTTTGGAAATTCATAATGCGAACTGTGTTCGGGTGTTACACTGCAAATATCTTTTAACGAGGAAAGGGTTAAATCCAATTATTTTCAATGTCTAATTACTTCTATATCTCCAGATTCCTGGTTTTCTTCATTTGTTTAACAGGTGTTTCCATTGTCTTCGATTTCTTCGATTTTGGTTTCCTTTCTCAAAGACAACGGAAATGGTAAGATGTTCAGGTATTCCACCAGTGACTGACTTATGAGCCAACCTGTACATCTTACACATAAACCTTAGGCATTTACAATGTAAACTGATGAAAAAAGTTTCTGGAAAATGTTGTGTAAAATGTATCGTTCGCGGCAATTGAAAAATTCAGAAGTCAACACAACTAATCGATTTCGCACATTGTATTTTCCAAGCATAGAAAGACTAGAATGAGAAGTGATGGGCTGCTCAGTGTGGAAATAAATAGAGCCGGTAAGAGAAAGAAAATGGAGCTGATGTTGGCTTAGATAGTAAAAAAAAAACGCAACACTAAAAAAAACGTTGTATACTAGTAGTTATTCAAGGCCTTTTTTTGTTGATTTGGGGCCGAGGTATAAAAAAGAAAACGCTAATTCTCTCCTGTTTACGAAACAAGAAATATAAATAAAATATAAAAATATAAAATGAAAAGTAGAAAATAAAGCAAGTCGATTTGCAAAGGAAAGAAGAGAAAACGTATGACAAATTAGGGAAATAGATTAAAAAAAAACAAATAGAGGAGGAGATGAGATAAAAAATAATGTTTAAAAACTTAAAGAGAGATTAACCGATCCAGAAAAAGTAAAATAAATGAGAAATGAAAAGAATAAAAACAACGATGGAATTATGAAACGAAGAAAGAAATGTAATAGAAATGAATCAAGAAAATAAAATAAGCCGGAAGTTAGGTCGATCGAAAAGAAGTAAGAGGGAAAAGAGCGGCGTTTGGAAGATATAAAGGAAGAGAAAATCATGGAAGACAAAGTCTAGAAAAAGATGTCCAAGTAATATAATCGTTTGCGAATCGAAACAAAAAATCGGTGAGACAATTTCGGGTTCAAGTCACGTTCGTTACATCTCCAAGGGTTAAAGAGTAGGGAAGACGGAACTATTCTGCCTTATTCATACCAAGTCTTGGAGAAAAACAAGGCTGAATGCAAATCGGATTAAGCACTTTACTCGGATCTCCATCACCTCAAATCTATGTAAAGCTATACAGCAATTTCTAGCGATGTAGTTGCCGCCAATAATAATAATAATAATAATAATAGTAATAATAATAATAATAATAATAAACTGAAGGAAACTGCAATAAACTGGTATGGTCATAACCCTGACCCGATTACAGACGTAGAACCAGTAAGAATTTTATAGGATTTTAAAATTCACATACAGCAATCAAAGCTAATCGCCCAAACATCGTGATCAAAGACAGCAAAAACAGGATGTCCATTCTTGACATGAGAGTTCCTGTAGATGTTAATGTCTTTGGAGATTTTCAAAAAAACTATCAAAATACAACGACCTTACAGTGGGAATCTAAGAATTTTGATGCATGAAGACATCAATAATTCCAGTTGTAGTTGGAGCCCTCACATTGATTGGGAAACGTTGTGAGAAACTCACTGAGGGATTTCTGGGAGCCCATGCCGTTAATAAAAAACAATGTACTCACAAGTACAGCGCATATATTACGAAGGGCTTTATCTATGTATACTTTATGCTATCTTTATTTTGTTACATTTTTTACAACCAGAAATGGCTTCATGACATTTTCCATTGATCATTTTCGTAAAAATAAATAAATAAAACACCTTACATTATACATTAATAAATCTTTCACGTAAGGTGTGAGCTATAATTGTGAGAACATTCTTTTGTATTTCCTTAAGGCATCGGCTACCAGGAGACGCTCCAATGACTATCAGAAATTTTCCCAATCAAATTGAGAGCTCCATGAACAAATGTAATTATTGATGTCTTCCTGTGCCATATTTTTGAGATATCTACTTCAAGATCATTTTATGCTTATGATTTTTTGAAGATCTTCAAATATATATTACAGTCTACAGGAATTTCCATGTCGATAAGAAAGACATTTTGTTTTTGTGGCCTTTAATCATTATGTCTTTTTGATTAGCTGTGATTGTTTTGTCTGTGTGCATTTTAAAGTCCCATACAATTGTTAAAGGTCCTATCTCTGTAACCGGGTCTGGGTAATGGTCATACCAATTTATTTCAGTTTCCTTCCCGTAAAGGTTACAGGTTATTCAGTGCAGGTATTGACCCATACGCTCGTGTCGATTTGTATATTGATGGATACTATTACCGTACAACCCGATACAAGATGGTCAATTGTTTCTGTTGATTGATCTCCCAATATTCTTTTCGGGTTAACAATCCTTCAAAATGTCTGCTTCGTAATTTCTAGTTAGCAAGCATTGGTCCTGTGTAGCAAGAATAAAACATCCGGTTTCAGCTTCTAATCAAGCACCGAAGAGTACAGGGTTTGTCAGCATCATCTTGTTTGTTACAGTATTGACTATAAAGAGGCTTATCTTGTCATCGTTTCTGTATTTGGTCCATTGCATTTGCTTTTGTTTTCTTTTTTAGTCTCTTCGCCACTGCAGTAGGTGTATTAAGGTTTACTTGCAATTATTCCCCCACTCGAAATTCCTTTTTGAATTTTTTGATTTCCCTTATTACTGAATAATGTTTCTTACTTATTTCATGTTATTTAACACAAATCATCATCAAGCCTTCTGTAGTTTCTAGGTATGCATGATATCTGATTGTATTGGTTTTATAGTCCTTTGAGTCCTTTTATAGTTGAAATAATATCCTGCTTCCTTTGAATCTCTATATATACAGACGATCAACATCGCCCTTAGGATGATGAATGCGATGACAACTGAGAAGTTTACTAGTTTTGACATCCATTCCCTTAATATCAGATATGGTTCATTTAATGTTGTTGAGAATGTATTATACCACAGTGACATAGTGTTTTGGGCTAATTTTCATTTATGCGTCATTTAGACGACAATTTACCCATCGCACCCTCTATGTATTACAGTCTGCGGAAAATGTATCAATAAAAAAGCACATTCTATGTTTCAATATGTTTCTTTGGCAATTTCTAATTAGTAAGCATATGTCCTGTTCTGTAAGTTTTCAGCTTTTCATTGATTTTCAGCTTTTAATTCTGTCTTACATAAACACTGCTGAGTACGAGATTTGTTCATATCAGTTTGTTTAACACGGTCAAATATTTGCAATGAAGAGGTTTACGTTGCCATACTTTCTGCAATTGAACCAGTCCATTTCTTTTTGTCATTTTTTAGGTTCTTTGCCGCTACAGTAGGTTTACGTCCTCTTCTACGTTCACTTTAACATCCCTTTTGAATTTGTTGACTTCCTTTATTATTATTATTATTATTATTATTATTATTTTAAGCGTTTCACCCCAAACAAGGCGGGAAGCCACTGGCACACAAGGGGTTGCAGACAGTTGGAGCGAGAGCCAAGAGGAGTGATTGAGGAAAGGATGAAGAGAGGGATAGGGGATAGATCAAGGCATCTGGAGACGTCGATTGACATTATATTTGAATTGTTGGAGATTATAGCTATCAGGGAAACAGGAAAAGGGGAGGGAGTTCCACAGGCGAGAGGTGTGAGACATGAAGATATTGAAGGAGAAGAGACGGCTACATTTAACAGTTTCGACAGTGAAAGGGTGAGAGCGAGATGCCAGTCTAGTTGAACGCTTAAATTCATGAAGTCTGGGAACCAGCGAAAGCAGCTCATCCGAGCAGTTAACATGAAAGTATTTGTAAAAAAAGACAGAGGAAGGTGACGGCACGTCTGTGAGAGAGCGACTGCAGACGAGATGCCAGATCAGGGCCAATTACATTGCATAGCCGTCTCTGCATTTTATCAAGGACCTTGAGACAAACTGAAGGGGCTCCAGACCATATATGGCAGCAATATTCCATGCAAGGGCGAATGGTTGATTTATAGATTTGAAGGATCGACTCCGGGGAGAAATATTTCCTGGCACAGCACAGGGAGCCAAATTTCCTTGCGGTGGACAAAGCAATTGATTGAATGCATTTGTTCAATCTCAGGTCAACGGACAATGTGAGACCGAATAGTCGCAAAGATATACTATCGTGGAGTTGAGCGTCTGACATTCTAATTGGAGGCCGGGATGGTTCTCTGTGTTGAGTAATAGAGAGCATTATTATTATTATTATTATTATTATTATGCAGTGTGTACTTTTGCATTGTAATCTAGGGCGATAGCATTTTTCTTTTAACCAACATCACTTTCGATGTAATGTTTGCTTTACCCGATCATGTTGCTGTCAACAAACATCTGCTGTGATAATCTTTCCATTTTCCCGAAGCTTGTAATGGACGACCTCTTTCATATTTCATCAGACACAAAGTAAGATCTTCTGCGCATGGGGACCTAATATTGCTTTTGCTGGTTTCTCATTTTGTGATAACCATTGTCTTTTTTTTCTCTTGACATGTTCAAACCATTTCTCATCCATTCTAATAATGCTATGCGAAAATGAAATATTTGTCCTCTTGCTTAAGACACTGGTGCAGATGGTGGAACCTTTTTCTTCGTTCTAAATCAAAAACTCATGAAGAACCCAAATAAACCCTTTGCAAATTTCCTCTATTAAAATCTGAAGTGTACTATAAACAAGGTAGTCTCGAATAGAATAGATGAACTAATTTGGGATTCGATTTCCTTTTATTCAATACTAGCAGGAGAGTCCGGCGTTGCCCGGGGATTTAACAGTAAGAGATAGATCAAGTATCGACCATCATAAAGACTGAAAAATAAAATTGACAAAGATTATTGTTTAAGGTTGACGGACACGCATGTCTTAATTATTTTTTTTTTGTTTTTTTTTTTACAAATTGGTCAAACCCAAACTCAAACAAAAACATTGTTTTCAATCGTTATGAGTCTCTACCGATTGAATAGAATTTTATTATAAACAATTGTCTTGTAAATGGAATTTTTAAAGCATTCTGAATGTAAAAATAAAGAAAAAAAGTGTGCAAACAATAAGAAATACTACCTGCCAAAAAAAGTGAAGTTTTGTTAAAATCGGTTGAAAAATGAAGGAAATCCGATCCCATATATAAACGAACACACACATACACACACACACACAAAAAAAAAAAACCTGGGTTTTATAAATAAGTATAACTCGATATGAGTTGTCCTCCTTTCATTCTGGAGAGAGAATCGTGTTTTAACGTGTTTTCAAATTGATTTCGTGCAAAAACAATTGTGTTTTTCCAATTTTTGGCGCTGTCAGAAGCACCGCAAGGTAATTTTACGCAGTTCTGTGAAGTCTTGTTGAAATCGGTTGAAAAATGTAGGAAATCCGATCCAATATATAAACGTACAGACACACACATACATAATCTGCGTTTTATAATAAGTAAGATTGATTCTGCCTTTGTTGACGCATAATACTCAGCGTTTGAAAAGCTGAATTTTTTTCCGATCAGTCTAACCCATCAAAAAAGGAAAGAAAAGAATAAAGGCAATGAAACATAACCTGAAGAAATTAAGGCAAAGCATAATACGCTAAGAAAGAAGAAATAAAGAAAGAAAAATAAAGGGAATATAGTCAAATAAAAGACGTTTGAGATAAATATATTTCTTTTTAAATCGCCCCTGTACTGCCTCCCGATACACGTGGGTCAATTGCACATGCGTGCCTCAGTCAATCAGATAAACGCCTTACGGTAATCAAAACTCTGAAGACAACATCTCAGTTCGTTAACAGTTTTCTTGAAAGCCACAACGGTGAATCTATAAAAAAATAAATAAATAACAAGTTCAGAATTATACGGAATAACAAAACGAATGAGAGAGATAAATAGGATGGAAAGACGAATAATGAGGGAAAAGCCAAAGGTTTTGAACATAACAGAGAGACCGCGGGTCTAGATGGGAAAAGGAGTTAGCACACAGTTACCTGACAGGAATTATATTTTAAAGTTAAAAATAATTTAGTCTACGGAAAAAAGAAAGTTACATGAACTTACAGTATTGTTAGAAACATTACTTGGTTAAACGTGGTAAAAAAAAAGGTTACACATGATGAAGTACATCTACCAAAAAACAAATGTACACAAATTGGTTACAGTAAAAAAATGCTTAAATAATAATGTGATATTAACCGTGTGCAGTACTATCATTGGAGGGTAGAATTAGAAATACTTTCATTTGCTGTTAAATCTACCGGTTGTTGTATTTTCGAAGGGCTAAATAAGGAGCGGACAAGACGGCGAGTGGTCCAAAATCTACATCAATTAAAAGGCAACCAACAGGAGAGAAGAAAAATAGCTATTGTAGTCTGGTTAACCGAACACACCCTGATGCGATAACACTGATATACATGAACTCTCTACAATATATATATTCATTAGAGTGGAAATATTATTGTCATCATATAAACCTTAGTATCTGTCTATATTTCTGAGATGAGGTATTATGTACAATATTTACATTATTCGTACTATTCTCCTCATCTTGATTGCCATATTTATTACAAAGTTTCCGCCTTTCAGTATCTCTCTATATTTCTGAGATGAGGTATTATTTAGATTATTCGGACTATTGTCCTCATCTTTATCGCCATATTTATTACAAAGTTTCGGCCTTTCAGTATCTGTCTATATTTCTGAGATGATGTATTATCATTTTTGTTGCCATATTTATCACAACGTTTCGGCCGTTGTACCTTCTTTAGGTGGTTGGAATGTCGAACTGAACCTTCATTTCACTCGCTGGGGTAGACTGTTCTAGTTACATATGACATGCCTAACGGATGTCAGTTATCAGTTATCTGCTGTTAATTCCCCTCTCCAAGTTCTCCACTGCCTTAACCAGCCTTTATCCACTGTGTTATCACAGTCTATTCCACCGTAACACCGTCATACCGTCACACTACAAGTATGATGTTCGAGCTTATCTGAATGAGAATTTAAAAGGACACAGGCTTGCACGAAGACGTGCAGTTGACTTCCCCAAAGATTCTCCTGATTTAACACCTGCAGACTTTTACCTTACGTGCACGGGCTAACGTATGTTGTGTATCGTGGAAAAAATGAATACATTCGGGCCCTTAGACAATGAGCTCAAAATGCATGGGCAGCAATTCAGATGGACATTTTGGTCGACGTTGCCCAACAGTAGTTCGCTGTACTAATGAATGTCTGGAAGCTGAAGCCCGCCATTTTGAGCATGTCTTGTCATCGTAGAATACAAACGGATTAAAGTTTTTCCTTTCCTGAAGTGTGTACACATTTTCTGGCGAACTCTCTCTCTCTCTCTTTCTCTCTCCCCCTCAATCCCTCTCTCTCTCTCTCTCTCTCTCTCTCTCTCTCTCTCTCTCACACACACACACACACACATACATAAACACGGAATGTTGGTCTTCAGTAGGAGATTCGTCTCCACCTGTGCTGGTCAAACTCTTTGCCTCGAGGCAGAGAGGATGCAATGACGAAGCTATGGCGAAGAAGAGAGTCTCGTCTCGGAAAACAGCTACTCGACCCCGCTTTGTACAGTGCCTACGGCGAATTTTAGGACGGGCCTACGGATACCCCACATTAAATTCGGCCTTGTTCCACATCTGACCGCGTGGGGTGGTTGGTAGATATCCTTCAGTTGGAGATTAATTGTAAAATTTATTTGACTTACTTCTAGCAGTTGACTATTTCTTCTACGCGCCACTGGCGAATCTTATATGTGTTGTTCTTGTCCTTAGTATTATCGTTCATTACCAACCTTCGTTTGAATATTCTTTTTAGTAACATTCCCTAGATTACAATAGAAATTTATTCAGTGGTAAAATAGCTAACAAATTCAAAATGGAATTTCAAGTGGGTGAAGAATTGCACGTAACCAATAATACATCTACATGCAAAGGAATATAACCTAAAAAGAATGCAAAAACAAATGCAATGCATCACATGCAGAAACGATGGCAAGATAAATCTTTACATGACAATACTTTGCACGAGAAAACAAGATGATGTAAAATTTTGCTTCAGATCAGTGATGTCCCGTTTCTTTGTTTGATTTACGATATCTTTAACATAACCCCATAGAAAAAATGTCCAGGGTAGTGATATCCGGTGAATGAGGTATTCATGGAATTAGGCCATCTCTTCCAATCCACCATGGTGGAAATGTTAAGGCTTCATTTAACAGCATCTCTTTCATCAAAAGAATACCTGAAATACATAAATACAATGTGATTAAAACCTTTGATAACTACTGAGTACATATAAGAAATTCGATTAAGATATCTCATCATTTACATTTATAATATATATTTTTTTTTTCAATTGTAAAGAGAGACTTTATGGATACCATATATATATATATATATATATATATATATATATATATATATATATATATATATATAGTAAAGGTAATAAATCCGTTGGTGTATAATCCAAGTGAATCCTATTAATATAAAAACTGATTCACAAAAGTGTATTTCTTATAGTAGACAATATAATTAGCACAACAAAATCCAAAATTACCTCACATGATTATAGATCTGTTTCAACCAACGCGAAGTACGTTAGTCTTCTTCAAATCAGGTCTATAGACTCTGTTCAGTGTCGGAATTAGAGATTTAAAATTTAACTTTGACGGCAGGCGAAAAATTGATACAGGACCTACCGAATTCCACGCCAAGTGAAACGAAATTCCCGAGTTGGTGGTAAGGGTTGGGCGGAAGTTATCAGTCTTAAATGAAAGAGGTTACACAATGTCAACCCGGATATTAACCTTATGACCTTAAAAAGTGGGATTATATATATATATATATATATATATATATATATATATATATATATATATATATATATATATATATTAAAGTTTTATGTTTAACGTTATTTTTATAGATACAAGTATTTAAGCAAATGCTCTGTTTATGATAAACAGTATTAAATAACATTTACCGGCCTGAATGTCCGAGAAATTTTCATAGAAAATATTCGTTCTTTGACTATATTCGTATAGGATGCAGGTTCGAATCCTGTCAAAGAACGAATATTTTTTATGAAAATTTCTCGGACATTCAGGCCGGTAAATGTTATTTAATACTGTTTATTATAAACAGAGCATTTGCTTAAACCTTGTATCATTTCTTAAACATAAAAAATGTATTAATAAATAAATTGTCGGACCTTGTCCATTTCTTAACATATATATATATATATATATATATATATATATATATGTATTATAGGTACAGAATTTTGATTTAAATAATTAAGTTTCGTCTGCATAACACCTACTAAGCTATGATACTGAAAGTATTTAAGCCTTAATCTATGCTACCGAATATGTTAGAGGATTATATCAGCTAACAATTAAAATTCACTAAAACTAAGTGGATTAGGTAATAAAATTCAAATTCTTAAGGAAACATTATGCAGGATTTAGATAATTTCTTTACTGTCGACTTCATTTTGTCTGTTTTTCTTGAGTACTTTCCTTTCTCATTGCCCAGTGGGCGAGTCGTTTCATTTGGCTGGGTTGTCTTGAGACAATCCTACAAGGTCCGAGATTGTAATTTTAATACACCTGTTTTGTGTATGTGGTTTCGAATGGACGATTTGTAGATGTATGTTTATGGCTGCGTGAATTACATGACCACACAATTTATATTTGACGTAAAATACTACGAAAAATGAAATAAAAGAAGTAACAAAATGGTTTTAAAAACATAACATCTGTATTTATTTTGTGTATTGATGTACATGCATTAAATGAAATTAAAGATCTGTGGGTGTTATGTCCCTTAGACTGTAAATATTTTTATCTGAACTCACAAATGTTGAAATAATTACAAAGATGAGAAATGCTGAATAAACTGTAGCTTTTGAAGAATGTTTCAAAGAGAAAACGGAAGAGTAAAAAAGAGAAAGCAGCAAGTTTGTGTCTGGTATTTATAATTTATGTAATCACGTGACATGATCACAGAAAATTGGCAGGAAACTCAAGTTTGGAACGCGCTGGAAAATATTTGTACGTGGGCGGATTGCAACGCCCACTTGTATGTTTATTGACCAATTAGAAGCTGATTTTCCCTGAAAATATTTACTAAGCTGAGTAGGCTCTCTGATCCACTTTTTTGCACAAAATTCAACATTGATAAGAAAGTGGTAACGGGATGCTAAATACTTAACACTTGTTTCAAGAGTCGATAACCATTGTTTCTGCCATCTATTACAGAATGGTTGTTCTAGGTTCTGGGCATATCTCCATTATATATAAAGTTATGTTTTACTTCAAATTAGCTGACTGGGGTGGACGGCGAGTTGAAATTCTTTGTAAGAAGTGTGGCACGCTTCATTATGAGAGTGTGATCTGGATGACGCGACTGTAACTGATATGAAGTCTTCCTCTCCACGTGGGATTGGTTTCCTTTTGTCTTGGCAAGCAGTGCTGTGTTTCTTGATGTTAGAATCTGTACTTCCAACTTTAACCTTATAGTTTTTTTTGTTTGTTTTTTATCATATGTGAGCTAAATACACAATATCTAAACTAAATGCTTCTTTCTCTCTGTGTCCCTCACTCTAAATCACAATTTCTCCCTGTCAAGGATGTTTAACGCTCTTCCTGGGTCACCTCAATAATTTCTCGTGGTATGAAGTGTCTTGTATAAGTATATTAATTAGTGAGATGTATATGGGGCAAAGAAGAAATAAGAATTGAGAAGGGAAACGCTGAATATAACAGAAATACCGAGGCTCTAGCTGTGAAAAATGGGTAGTAAATAATTACCTGACAGGAAATATTTATTGTTGTTGCATACCTACGGACAAGAAGAAAGACCGTGGGTTTAGGTGGGAAAAAGGCGTAGTAAATAATTACCCGACAGAAATTATTTATTGTTCTTGCATACCTACGGACAACAGAAAGACCGTGGGTTTAGGCTTGAAAAGTGGGTAATAAATAATTAGCTAACATGAATTATTTATTGTTGTTGCATACCTACGGACAGCAGAAAGACAGTGGGTTTAGGTTTGAAAAGTGGGTAGTAAATAATTACCTGACAGGAATTATTTATTGTTGTTGCATACCTACGGACCGCAGAAAGACAGTGGGTTTATTTATTGTTGGACAACAGAAAGGCCGGGTTTAGGTGTGAAAAGGGCGTAAAATACCTGACTAGAATTATTTATTGTTGGTGCATACCTACGGACAACAGAAAGGCCGTGGGTTTAGGTGTGAAAAGGGCGTAGTAAATAATTACCTGACTAGAATTATTTATTGTTCTTGCATACCTACGGACAACAGAAAGACCGTGGGTTTAGGTGTGAAAAGGGCGTAGTAAATAATTACCCGACTGGAATTATTTATTGTTGTTGCATACCTACGGACAACAGAAAGACCGTGGGTTTAGGTGTGAAAAGGGCGTAGTAAATAATTACCCGACTGGAATTATTTATTGTTGTTGCATACCTACGGACAACAAAAAGACCGTGGGTTTAGTTGTGAAAAGGGCGTAGTAAATAATTACCTGACTAGAATTATTTATTGTTGTTGCATATCTACAGACAATAATGGGTATATCCCCATTCACATAAATACAGCAGTAAATACTATATGTTGGTCTGCAGTCGTAGATTCAACACCAGCTATACCGATCAAACTATTTGACTCCGAGCAGAGAGAATCCCCAGACGATCCTATATCGAAGTGGCAGATTCTCCTCTCAGGAAATAGGTACTAGACCCCGTATAAAACGTGGTCTACAGGGAAGTTTCACCTGAACCTACGGGCTCGGCTGCCCTGCCTTAAATTCGGCCTTATGCCACATCTGACCGCGTCGGGCGGTTGGTAGATATCCTGCAGTTGGAGATTCTTTTCAAGCTGTTCTAGTCAAATTCTCTGCCTGGGGGCAGAGAGGATCCCCAGACGAGGCTATGTCGAAAGGCAGCGTCTCTGAAAACAGCTGGCCGACCGACCTCGTTTTGTAGGGCGTCTACGAGGCTTCTTTGTCCAAGCCTACGAGCTCGGATACCCCAAATTAAATTCGGCCTTGTTCTTCATCTGACGCGTGGGGCAGTTGGTAGTTATCTCACAGCTGGAGATTCAACGTGGAATTCACTCGTCTACTTCTTCTAAGCGCCGCTGGTGAATCCTATATGTGTCGTTCTTGTCGTAAGTATTAGGGTTCATTACTAACCATTTTAGCGACGATGATCAGCCAACATTACAAAAGTCTAATGAAAAGAAGAAAATTACTTTATTGAGTTAAGCTAAAATTAAAATGTGGGAAAAGCATTGCATCTACTTTTTGTAGATTTTTACCCACGTTAAGTAAAATTAAGTTCGGTTTTGGAGAAGAAAAAAAACGGCACAGGTAAAATTAGAAAGAAGGTGACGTGTAAATGTCAAATAAATATTTAATGTAAATAATAATGAAAGTGGATAAATAGAAGTAGATAAGAAAGTGAAATGTTATGAGAATCAGGAATCTTTTGAATATTGAAAGGAAAAGGAAAAAGCACAAGATGGAAAGAGAAGAGAGTTTTCAAAAGAAGAAATATGCCAGGCAAAAGTATACGCGAGAGAAGGAATAAACGAAAAACGAAGAAAATTAAAGAAAAGCGATGAAATAAATACAGATGGAAATGAAGAAGTATGCGTCAGAATAAAGACAAAAGAAAGAAAAACAAAAAGGAAGAAAACTTAAAAAAGAAAGAATAGATTTACGAAAGGGGCAAACAATAGAGCCGGAAAAATAGGAGAACTGAAAACAGAAGAAAGAAATGGAGAAAAGAAAGAAAGAAAGAAAGAAATGAAAGAAAGAAAGGAAGGAAGGAAGGAATAAAGAAAGAAAGGAAGGAAGAAAGAAAGAAAGAAACCAATAAAGAAAGAAAGAAAGAAAGAAAAAGAAAGAAAGCAAAAGAAAGAAAGAAAGAAAAGAGGAAATAAAGAAAACAGGAGAGGAATGAAGAACGAACAAAAAACCAACAGTAATCAGACAAAAAGTGAAGAAAGAAATAAAGAAAGAAATAAACAAAAAAGAAAGGAGGAAGTGAAAAGAAAAGAACGAATTAGAATGAAAGAGAAGAAAAAATGAATGGAGGAAAAGAAATGTAGGAAGCGAAGAAAGAAAGAAAGAAAGAAAGAAAGAAAGAAAAAAGAAAAAATGGAAAAAAAAAAAAAGAAATGAAGAAAAGAAAGAAAAAAAGAAATGAAGAAAAGAAAGAAAGAAAAAAAGAAATGAAGAAAAGAAAGAAAGAAAGAAAGAAAGAAAGAAAGAAATGGAGAAAAGAAAGAAAGGAAGAAAGAAAGAACGAAAGAAAGAAATGGAGAAAAGAAAGAAAGAAAGAAAGAAAGAAATGTAGAAAAGAAAGAAAGAAAGAAAGAAAGAAAGAGAGGAAGAAAAAAGAAAGAAAAAAAAAAGAAAGAAATGAAGAAAAGAAAGAAAGAAAGAAAGAAATGAAAGAAAGAAAGAAAGAAAGAAAGAAAGAAAGAAATGAAGAAAAGAAAGAAAGAAAGAAAGAAAGAAATGGAGAAAAGAAAGAAAGAAAGAAATGGAGAAAAGAAAGAAAGAAAGAAATGGAGAAAAGAAAGAAAGAAAGAAAGAAAGAAAGAAAGAAGGGTAAGTAAGAGGATTGAAAGGAAATGATGAGAACAGAGGAGGAATAAAGAACGCACAACAAAAAAAAAAAAGGAAAAAGAAGAGAAGGGAAGCGAAGAAATAAATAAAGATGAAAATGAAGATAAATGCGTCAGGAGAAAGAAAAAAGAAAGAAAAAAAGAAGAAAACTGAAAAAAAGAAAGAATAGGTCTAAGAAAGGGAGAAACAACTGGGCCGGAAAAAAGAATATAGCAAAACAGAAGACAAGAAAGGAAGAAAGAAAGAAAAGAAAGAAAGAAAGAAAGAAAGAAAGAAAGAAAAGGGGAAGTGAAAAAAAAGAAAGAGACAGAATGAAAATGAAGACAAAATGATCGGAGGAGACTAGTAAGAAATGAAAGAAAAAGATAAACGATGAATCAATTAAGAAAGATCAATACAAAAAGAAAAGAAACAAAGAAGAAGCAACGTAAATAGAAAAGAAGAGATATTAAGAAAAAAAGAACTTGAGAAAGGTAAAAAAATATAACCAAACAAAAAAGTATTAAATATTAACCAGGTGAAAAAGAAAAAAACTGAAGTAGAAAATCGTAGACGGACAAATACACGAAATAAATCAAGAAATATTGGTATATATATATATCTTTTGATGATTAAGTATATTTGTCTGAAAGTGACGTTGACAAACATCGTTGTATCGTTTGCTTGAAGAGGTTGTTTACTCCTACGATCTCAGGTGGGAATGAAATCAATAAAAGCAACAAGTAAGGAATGTACGTTTAACAAGATTCAATAACAAAGAGAAGAAGGAAAGAATGAAATAATTTTGAAATCATGTATTTATTACCCACCCCCTGCAAAACAAAAAGATAGGTAATAAAGACGGTAAGACGCAAGGGGTTACTGAAGGTGAAAGAATATGCGAAAAAGAGAATACTGCTCTAAACCAAACCAATGATCGGAAGAATGAATGAGTGAAATGAAGAAGGAAATAATCGAAAGCCAAAACGAAATATCTAAAGACATCGCCAGTACTGAAAGACAATTAAAGCGATATCCAATGAATAGAAGCGATTAATGAAACGGAGGGTATTAGGTAATTATATTATATTAACACTGCAGAGGAGATTTTGCAACATTCACTGCCATTCAAAAAAGCATCAAATAAAGAAGGGACTTGAAGCAACGAAAAGGATGCTCTACAGAAGGATTCTGAGAATACCATGGACTGAACAATTGAACACGTACACATATCGTCAGAAAGAGACAGCTGAAATTTCTAGCGCATATAATGAGGAAAGCGGGTTTGGAAACTTTGATACTCACAGAACATACTGAAGGCTAGCGAAACAGAGGAAAAGAGTGGATAATCTACCTAACGAGATTTTGTAAATGGACTACGGGCCGGGATTTAGGAGAGATAACAAAAATACAAAATTTATTAAGGGCTACCGATTACAGAACATGGTAGAGAACAATGATAGGGTATGGCAAGAAGAAGAAGAAGAAGAAGAAGAAGCCTGTCAATTCCCAGGTTGAATATAGCTGTGACAACAGTTATCACATTAGAATCAGATCTGCACCACGCCATATCTCCCTATTGATTCTGCAATAAGTAACTTCTCACAGGATGAAGATTTTGAAAATTGTTTTTCATTATTTCAAGATCAAATCAATTAGGGATATTTTATAAACAGAGTAAGTAGAAAGATCATGTTCTCTCCAGCAACTGACTATATATATAACGAGTATACTTACTTATATTTATAAGATTATATATATATATATATATATATATATATATATATATATATATATATATATATATATATATATATAATCTTATAAATATTAGTAAGTATACTCAAATCAAGAAAAAAATAGTTGTATTGGCTTGTAAATGAACAAGTAGAGCAAATCTAACTGGATTTTGGTTTTTTTTTGGTCATGTTATTATGTTGTAGGGTATTTATATAGTGTTCCTCTTTGCCCAGCGTAACCTGACGATCCGCGTAGGTGAAACCTAGGTAGGTTTGCTTGTCTCTTTAGGTTCCTAATATATATATATATATATATATATATATATGTCTGTGTGTGTGTGTATATGTATGTCTGTATGTATGTATGTTTTAGAGTGTACAACTCATATTTTATATCATAAAGAAACAATTTATACAAAGAATTATATAACAATGTTAATGTGATTAATGGCGAACAGAACTGAATGAGCCGTTAACTTACTATCATTTCCTTCTATAATAAGGTCCCTATATTTGAGTTGTTGTCAGATGGAAGACACATGCCAAGTACTTTCGACAATTTACACATATCTCATCTTCATGTTTACCTATGTATGGGAAAGATGTTCCCTGGAGATGACAATTTGACTTTTATCGAAAGTACTTGGCATGTGTCGTCCAAAGTTCCCAATACCAGGAACATAGCGTGCATAAATATAAGGGTGGGCACTGAGGTCAGTAATGAGGTGGGGGGGAATATTTCCAGCTTGTCCAGTATCTTCACACACACACACACACACACACACACACACACACACACACACACACACACATTCGATTGCTTGATCTGAGTAAAGCCCACAAACGTTATAACCCCATTTTTCATAAAAATGAGTCTGTATTTTTCTTTTAAATCTAAATAAATCGTTCACTTGCCAGTAATTTGCAATCGCCTGATGAGACGCATTGATATGCATCGAAACACGAGTGCACTTGTGTAGCAATGTTGACATGTTTTCGATGGCATATCCTAAAATTAATAATATTACTCTACTTTGTATTAAGCCCTCTTTTAAATTAAATGTTACGAACGTTGGAGTTGTACTGTATTCGTTCTCATCTTACCGGTATATATATATATATATATATATATATATATATATATATATGTGTGTGTGTGTGTGTGTGTGTGTGTGTGTGTGTGTGTGTGTGAAAAAACGAAATATCATGATTAATGTCCTGATAATACTGCGGAAGATGTTGGAGAAATGTAAAAGAAGAAAAGAGAAAGAGAAAGGGAGAAGGGATGGAGTAAAGAGAGTGGTAATAAATACAAAAGATTGGTAGATGGAAGTTTTAGCCTTTTGTTGCTGGAAATACGTAAATATCCAGATCATTTCTTCGATAAATAAATAATGAAATATGTAGGCAAACAGATGAATAAATAAAGGAAAACTAACGAGGGAAAACGGTCAAATTTCAATTAAAAGATGAAAATAACAACACTCCAAAGAAATGATTCATTGGAAAATGGAAAAATACGAAACAAAACAAAAGAAATCTTGGATATAAAACTTGAGTCAAAAAGACGAAATCCGAAACGAAGAAACATAAATAAATTTTAAAATAGAAACTCTGCTTGACACGAGATTTCGGAATTACTTTTTCATTGTTTGTTTGCAGTTTGCAACCGTTTAACTTAGCCAAGAGACAAAACAAATTTTTCCTTTTTTTATCATTTTTTTTAAATGGTTGCGTTTGTTTTATCCGCGAACAATGATATATTTTTCAGTTTTGCGTATTTTCATTGTTTTTCTTTTTTTATTACGTAGTTAAGCATAATAATTGAATTTAAAAAAAAAAAAACGGCATCGAAATCAATTGACAAAAACAGAGAGACAAACAAGTGGTCAGTTTATCTATCTAGTTTGCTAACTATTTGTGCGAACGAAATAAAATATATTATTTTAATATATATATATATATATATATATATATATATATATATATATATATATACTGCTACCAGCAAGCAGAAATATTTCTTCTCCCGATGATGGCCATTTTGGACGAAACTAGTCGAGGAATCTAAATGAAATAATAATAATAAAAAAAACGAAAGAATATTAATCTACAACACAGTGTGTCTGAAGATTTTAATTTTTTAATATTTTTTATTGTTCAATATATATATATATATATATATATATAAGAGAAGTCGCAAATGTTTTTGGTTTTAATATGGTTATCTTTATTTATTTAATTTATATATTATACATTAATTTCCATTTCCATTTTTTGCTACACGTGTTTCAGGTCGTGTGGCCATCATCAGGCAAATAATTTTAGCACCGTGTATTATTTAACTGAATTCTTTTGTTTCCGTTATGCTTTCCTATGTTTAACCATTGTATTTTGTTTGTGGTAGTAATTAAAATTCTTCTTGGATTGGTGAATTTGAAGATTCCAAGAAGAATTTGAATTAACTACCACACAAAAGGCAAGAGTTAATCATAGAAAAACATAAAGGATTATGGATTTCATGAACAATTATTTTTTCTTTATCTACATTTTTCTGGCAAGAAGACCGTTTCCTGACATATACATATATGCACTTTCCAAAAACAATAATCTTGCATTGATAAGAACACCATTTGAGGACGTCCAACAGCCGCAACAGCAAAAGGGGATAGTTCATTGTTTACATTATTCTGACTAATGTCCTTATCTTTGTCTCAACTTTATATTTTTTTCCGCAGCTGCACGGGATAGCGCACACACAGGATAGGCTTCAAGAACATCAGAAAGCTGTAACACGTGGGGAAGTGGAAAAATCAGGCGTGGCTGACCACATATGGAGAGAAAAGAGATATCACCGCCTTCTGTGGGATCAGATTGAGATCATAGACAAAGGATGGGAAAATTCGTAAACTTAAAGAATCACCACATATGCTAGGCAACAAAAATCTCCTGAGCCGACCAAGCATAGAAATGAATACAATATGGTAACAAGGAATAATGAGTGCCAGAAAAAAGTGATAATAACAACAAAAATTACAATATAAAAAAATTATTCCTGAATACATTAGGTTTATAATAGGCAGAAATTCATACATAGATGTCCTCAAGGACACATGGCACAGTGGATAAAGGCGTTAGTTAGACAGTGACAGGACCCAAAGCGTGTGAGTTCAATACGCAGCCAGTGGTGAACTTGGAGAGGGGAATTAACAGGAGATAACTGCTAAGTGACATCCATTAAACATGGCACATTGAACTAAAACAGTCTACCCCAGTGATCGAAATAAAGGTTTCAGTTCGACATTCCAACCACCTGAAGAGGGTCGAAACGTTGTAATAAATATCGAAAATGAGGACAATAGTCCGAAAAATGTAAATAATGTACATAATACCTCATCTCGAAAATATAGACAAATACTGAGGGATAATTCATCTAGATGGGAAAATAATGATACGACAAAGATGCTGACTTTACTCAAACAAAAGTTTAGAAAGGTAACTCCTATCATTTTGAGAAAGAGCGATCATTATTAGTACACATTTGAAGACTATTTTTCTTCAGAAGTATTTCAAGGAAATATTTTATAAATTCCAACCGACAGTAATGAACGTCGAATATTTGCAACCGGTCTACCACAGAAAATTACGGCAGCCTACTGCGGGAATTCCTCTGTTAAGCCAATCATCCATCAAAATAAGACATATTTGCCAAGCGTACATCACTTAAGGCTCTTTAGGAAGAAATGGCGTGAACTTCATTGTATATCTAACAATTTAACTAAATTATTTAATGCATGAATGATGAGGCATATGTTCACCGAAAGAAGGTGATATCGTCTGGGAGTTTCACATGCTCTAAATCACCCTTTAGAACTAAGCTCATGTGAAAACAACAAGAACAAAAGATGAAAAGACTTTCGAATTCGTTACGGGTGGTCAAAGAACACTAATACAATAGGAAATATCGAATTCAAAACTAAAAGTTCCTCCGGTAAGAAGTGAAAGCAGTCAGTCAGTTATGTGCCATACATGATACACACTTAGGCGATCATGTATCTTTCGATACATGACTGACGAGGCAGATTTTTTTCCCGCAGTAGGTTGCCATTTCTTTCTGCGTTAGACCATTTCCCATCCAAGGCTATTGATCCTGGTTTGTCCTGGTATTTATCCATAGTGGAGGAAGCGGGAGAAGAAGGAGATCCATCCCTTTCCCAAGGGTATTTACAAGTAAGTGAATGTAATGGATTCGACTGGAATGCGAACTCTTTTTGCTATGTCGCTTCTCTTTTAGGCTTAATCGTGTTTTGAATAATATTCCTCTCGGCTGCAATTAACATTTTAATTATATCCGAACGTTCCTTTTTTATTAAGTTTGGAAAATGTCCTGTCGCTTTTTTTGGGGGATGATCATGTTGAAGGATCTTTTTCAACCAATCAGTTATGTGCCATACGTGACACATGCTTAAGCGATCATGTATCTTTCGATACATGACTGACAAGGCAGATTGTTCCCATAGTAGTTTGCCTATTCTTATTGCGGTAGACTAGTTGCAATCCAAGGCTATAGAACCCAGCTGTCCTGCTATTTACAAATAGTCAGGAGAGAAGAAGAGGATCCATACCATTCCCAAGGGTATTAGCACCTAACTGAATGTTATGAATTTGAGTGGAATTCGAACTCTGTTTTTCGATTCTTCAATCCGAGCCGGTAATCCACTATTCGTGCCGTCTCGAAACTAATATTACTAATAAATTGTCAATTCATACGTTTAAAATAATTTAATTTTGCATTGAGATGTGTGAGGTCACTTGCATCATATCGGCAAGAATAGCCTTGTATTCTCAGGAATACAAGCATACACAGGGATAACATTGAAAGCATGTTAAATTTTGAATTAAATTCATACAATTCTATTTATTTGTGTGTACGGCTGTGTGTGTATTTTAGTTACAATTTTTTAAAAGTTGCATGTGATAAAAGGAAGAATTCACTCCGTATTATAACAAGCAATGTCCCGGGAAAAGGAGATGGGGGTCTTGACCATTCAACTGTCAGTAACGAGGACACTGAGTCAGCGTCTTTTGGCATGAAGTCCGTTTTCCGACAGGAATAATTTATGTTGCACTCTGGGGAAACCTTTTGTTATTTTTTAGTTTTATTTAATTTATTTTAAACAAAGTTTTAATTTTATTTGTTTATTTTATTTTATTTATAATATTAATTATTATTATTTTCCTTTTTATTTATTAATAATAATAATCATCTCCATATAGATGTGAAAGATAACAACGAGACAATATACACCTAAATCTGTAAAGCTGAACGAGAACAATCGACCCGCCTAAATTAAATAAAGGGTTCAGGCCGGGGGCCTGAACTGACAAATCTTTGTGATAATAACAGCAGAAATGAAAACAACTTTCCGAATGTAAATAATGATAACTCCTCAACCAAGAACTTCAGATAGAGAATTAAATTATTTTTCTCAAATTGTTTGACATTCGTCTTTCATTTTTGCATGAACATTATCGATTAAGTTGTCAGTTCATGTTGTTTGCTTATTGTTAATATATATCCCCCTTTTTCTGTGTATTAGCTTGATTTATTGGTAGTTGTTTATTGACTAAGTTAAAGCAAGGTGAGACTACTTTGTGATCTTTGACATTCACAAGATGTGATGATGTTATTTGCCTATGAATAGGAACAGAGAAGAATAAATGGTTGGTTGTGGTGTCATCTCGATAAAGCGAGTGATTTTATCTATTTTCGTTATCTACTTTATTATTGGTTCTAAAGGTTTGGATAAAGTCCAAAAAAGAGTTCAATAACTGAGTTTTTAACTGCGAACTTTGACTGGTCGGAAAATACATTTTAAGATTTTGCCGCCAAATTTTCTTTGCTCCTTGTGAAATGGTCTGTGGATTTCTATCGTTGAATAAAAGTGAAATTGTCATTCTTTACTCGACATCTGAAGAGCAGATTATTCTTACTATACAATTAAAAGTCTTGTCTTTTTAAGTAGCTACATTTAGCGTTAAAAGGAACGCTTTTCGTTCTAATACGGTGCTGTTTTCGTCGAAGGAATAGGACTGCACTCCAAAACCACATCTAAAAATTGAACCTATAGATTTATGTTTACATTAAGGTTTATCCTTTACAAAAACCGGGGGGCAGTTGAGATAGACGGTTATGTTAAGAGAAGATTTATGCTGATGAGTGTGGAAAATAACGGTTTAAACCTAGCCTTGAACAGGTTAAAACTGTAGTGACCAGGGAAACATCCTCTTGCGTGCGGATTACACAGTGCAGTGGTTCGCGTGAAGAAGTTGTTCGAGTGGAACTTACTTCTCGCCGATGGAATACGGAGGAAATATGGATGGTTTGTTGCTATGTACGTGACATGGCGTGTTCTTTGCCGTGTAGGTTTGAATGGGCAGGACCAAGAATATATTTCGTCCGAGCATGTTCCGGGAAGTAGCGGCATAGCAACGAGAGGCTTACCAATTCCCGACGGTGGCAGAGAGGTTGAAAGATGGAAAACCATTCTTCACATACGTGTTGGATACGCTTTTGGATTCTATCAAAGCTGGTGAAGGCGATCTGAGCAATTCCTGCTCAAATATAATAACAGAACTCTATTTTTGGCTCGAGCTGTCTCTGGTAAATCCGGACATTTCAAAGTGCTAAAATCTGAATACTGAGTTGAACTATGTGTTAGGATAAGAAAGTGAGTGCCTTGTGAGTTCGAAGTTTTATTTAAATATTGTATACAAAGCGAATGCGTTCTTAACAAAGAAAAAAGTCTCTAGGTTTTAGCTGGACTTAACTATGGAATTCCGTGTAAGTTAAGAAAGAAATGAAAACTAGGGAATCTGCGGGAGATAACTTTTGATCAAAGCAAATAGAATGCAAAAAGTAACTCATAAGAGAATAATATACCAGATAAAATCTTTTGCAATTTGGAAATGCCTTAGTTAGATACTAAGACATTCCGTATTAAGAAGATAAGGAAAGCAGCATAAGACATTAATTACATAGGAAAGCATCAGTTAATAAATTAAAGTATGTTCTGTTAGGAATAAAACAAAGCAACTCTCAGTTACATAATGAAGTATAACTTTAAAAGTAAGACATTAGGGACAGAATTTAATTTTGTTACATCGTAAGATATTCCTGAAAATGTAAAACAACCTTACTAAAGAAAAAGACATAGTTACATACCAATACATTAGTTTCATACTAAAATAGCTAAAACTATTTTGCGTGTTGTATTAGTAATAAAATAAAACTTCAATCAACCAAAAATAAAATTAACCAGCCAACAAAAATTCAACAAAAGACGGGTAACTGAACAAATGATATTAGCAACGACTGAAAATGTCAGTAATAGAATTAGTGAAGCACAGCTCCACCCAGCATGGACTTACCTACTTAAACGAAAAATACGAAAAAAAAGTTACTTTTTTCTCCTCTGGTTTGTAACATTTCTTTCCTTAAGCAATTTTCACGCTTTCAGTTTACGAATGTCTCGAGAACTCAATTCGATCGAATTTTTTACGTTAATTTGAATTTATAACGTATATAATGGAGCTTAGTTACGGTTTCATTTATTTCTTAAGAGTGAGCAAGGATTGCAAAAGCTTTCCGAAATATATATATATATATATATATATATATATATATATATATATATATATATATATGTGTGTGTGTGTGTGTGTGTGTGTGTGTGGATATCTGTTTTAAAACTAAATTATCCGTTGGAATTACAAGTTTTTTTTATTCTTTTTATTTCAACTTCACCAACGGAATCAGGCGCTTTTACAATTAAAACAAAACTTAGTTGCGTAATAAAATATTATTAAAAAAAATGGAGGACATTCTTCATTAGAGAAAAACAAAACGAAGGCATTCTGTATGAGGAAGCAAGTAAAACATATATATATATATATATATATATATATATATATATATATATATATATATATATATATATAATGGACTCTTTCGTCGGTTTCGACGTATGAGGATCTGCCAGCTTATTGATTCAGTTATGAAAGTTGATGCGTTAATCTTAAGTGTCATTTAAGATCCGCTAGTGATTTACAACGGAGGCCACATATGGAGCAAATGTGAGGATTGTGAGATGAGATTACTGTTAGATTGGTTGACCTTTTAGATATTGCTCTCGTTTCTTGAAATTGATTCAGACAAGCTGATTGAAAATTGCTGAGTCCACTAAAACAGGTTGATCTCAATTCTACCCGCTCCAAAGCAAAGCGCTCAAGGGTGTTATGTGGTATATTGACTGCTGACAATTTGCTTTTCAGCTTGTCTTTGTATCTTAGCCATGGGCGTCCTACATTTTTGTAGCCTAGATCTAAGTGGCTGTACATTAGGATCTTGGGTATCCTGTCATCAGACATTCTCAAGACATGACCAGTCCACCGTAACTGAGACTGTTGGTAGAGGGTTGCAGATTAAGAGGCACGGTTTAGGGTATATCTGTTGAATATTACAGTTAACCCTATACTTGACTAAGTGAAGATTGTAGGGATCAAAGAAGTATCCGCTTGGGGTTTGGGTTTTGGTTCAAGAAAGCAGTGGTAGACATTAGTAGACATTAGTTAAGACTATATGACTCCCTATATCAGCAAAACGGGTTATTACATCGTAAAGCTTATGTTAAAATGTAGAGTGTTATATATTTGCGATAAAACAAAACTTGCTTCCATAATAATGCATTAGTTACAATATAAGATAATCTATTAGGAAGAAAATAAAACTTAGTAATATAGAAATGCATTAGTTCTTTTTTTTAATCACAGTCCCTAGCAAGGCAATAAAACCACTGTGTAACAGAGCGTTAGAGAATACGAGAGGAAAACTGATATTAAAGAGAGATAGCCATAAAAGGAAAAGAATTAAGAAGACAGAAGATAACGATTGACATTGGATTTACATATTTGAAGCTCAATGTTGACTGGGAAGCAAAGAAACGGGAAGAGAGTTCCACAAGCAAGAAGTGCGAAAGGAGAAACTGTTAGCATAGAACTTACGGATACATCTAGCCATTTAAACTGTACAAAAATAAGACATTGCCATCTGTCTAGTATTGCGCTTAAATTCATAAAGTCGAAGGTTCCATACAGGAAAGGTCTTCAGAAATATTACCATAAAAGTATTTATAGAATACAATGCAAACCATTCTGTATGAGAAGAAAACAAAACTTAGATACATTATAAAGCATTAGTTACAATGTAAGGCATTCTGTATTAGGAACAAAATGAAACTTCTTTACATTGTAAGGCACTAGCTGCGAATGTAATTGTTTTCTCTATCAGGATCAAAACAAAACATATTTAGTAAGGTATTAGTTAATAACAAATATATTCTACATCAAAATTTGGTGCTATCGTAAAACATTAGTTACTAAGTGATATGCGTTCGTGTAATAGACAGCAGTACAGAATGAGTCATCGAAGTGCCGAGTTCGAATTCCAGTCGAGTTAGTTACATTGACTTACGAACAACTATCATTGAGAGATGCATGAATCTATCTCAATTCGCCCAAGTAATGGGTAAAAGAGCCGGCCAGTCTGGTCCCTATAACCATAGTTGGCAACCTGCCAGGGACAATGAAAATTCTCAATTCAAACCTGCTTTAGTAGGATGGGCTCTGACAGACTTGCGCTAGACACGCAACTACTCCTGAGGCTATGTAATGCTCCTAAGACCCTCAAACTTTTGTCGATTAATTTTTCTGGATATATTTATATGATGAAAAACAACCTGAGTGTTTCACCTCGTAATAACAATCCTTATTTAATAAATGTTATTACTTGTAACTTATTTAAGGGCTTTCAGATTTTATTACGGATTAAAAATAACACTTAAATATTTAATGATGAAATGTAACTTAAGTGGCCATGATTAAATGTAAGTTGTAGAAATGCCCAACAAAGAGAATTGACGAAGTTTGCAATAGACAATAGCAGGAACAATAAAAGAACAGTGAAACAATGCTATAAAGCAAGCAAAGAATATAAGCAAAACATAATAACAGTAATAAAGGAAAACAACAGTAATGTGGTAAAAACTAAGAATTGGTGTTGACACACAAGAACGAATTCGGATAAATAAACGAAGCATTCTGAATTCAAGACAAGACTGACCGGGACTGGATCAGATGAAACCGAGAATCAGCTTATTTTTTGGCTATGAAGAAATCCCAGCATCCATTTGTGTAGTTTTGCCTATAAATTATGGAGGGTAAATGTATTGCAATCGTTCCCAATTGAATTGACATTTGCACATCAGGGATTTTTTATGTCATGGCTGTTTTTGTAGCATCGCTGTGAATATATGGTATTTCGGTATGTGGAGAATGGAATGGCGGTGGATGCGTATTTGTGGTTAATGAGCAAATTGTAATGAATGAATGAGCCGTGAGTCGGACTTCCCAATTGAGTTGTTTATTTCCTTTTGTAGTTCCTTGTAGACACAACGAAGCGGAGTCCTGACGGACCCCCCCCCCGGTAAAGCTAGAATTCTTTTTGTTGCCTAGTAAATGAGAGTGATTGTCATTCCTAGCCTGTTCCCGGCATTCTCCTTTGTTATGATTCTTGTCAAGATTCGCAATCCCCACCGGTTTGTTGCTGGGCCCTTTGACTAGATCAGTCTTTTATTATTTTTTCTATTCCGTTATTTATTTTTATCGCTCTCCTCGCTTCTAGCGAATGAGCAACTTGATTTTTTTTTTTTTTTTATCGGCAGAATACACCGGCCATTCTTATTTTTCTCATGGGTTGAGGAATCTTATTAACATATTTCATTTTTAGTTGAATGATTTAATATTTTTATTTTCGGTGTAGGGTTCATCACCCCCCCCCCTTATTTCATGATATATATTTTTATATATTTTTGAAAGAAAAAAGAATAAAGTAAAAAAAAAAGAAAGGAAATAATTTGTACATAAATATTTATGTGATGGGTGTTTTTAGTAGAATTCCTGTAAATATCTTGTATTGGAGAATATTTTGTGTTGAATGTTGATGGATGCGTTTTGTGGTGATTGAGTTAATAGTAAGAATGAATGCGTCCTGAATCCCATTTAGCTAGGTATAGGATAATCATTGACGACAATTATTCCTCCATTTCTCCATCTGCCTTCTACCAAATAATATGTAAAATATCAAAATAAACATTCCCAACTGAACTGGATCTAAAACTAAGTGTGACAGTTTAATTCTTGGTATGAAAATCTGAAAACAAAATTATGTTACACAGTCACTACTGGCTTTTGTTACCTTCAAATTAAACCCTTTATTAAGTTGTATTCTTCGTGAAGCGATATTCTGTTAGGGGATATATTTTGTGAGCCGAGGTTCCTTTTGGTTGGGAACATTCTTAAAATTATTTTTCAGGAATATTGGTATATATACCATGTCCTTTCACCGCGTATTTGATCACGGCTCTCTACAGCTTCCTGTCTTTGATAAGCTCTGAGTCATTTTTGTCATTTTGCTATCCGTTCTTGTCCCTGTTTTGCAAATCCGTTTATAGTGTTCGCTTTTTTTCCCGTCTCCTTTTTGCATTCAATATGTGAGTGTCGAAGTTTCCAAGTCCTCTTTCCTTATTTGGCGCCTTGGAAATGCAAATTGTCCCTTTATTATAAATATATGTCACTTTTGTTTTAGTTTCTCTTAAAACTTTGTCATCGCTCACTTGTTCATTGCTCATTGTCCATAGTATTTTCATCACCCCTCTGTAGAAGCACATTTCTGTTGCTTCAAGTCGTTATCCGTGAAGAGATTGTCCAGAATTCACTGCAAAACCGTTCGGTAATGTAATCATATGTTGCTTGATTTCAGATTTGTAAGGTTATTCTTGTTATTTCAGGGCTATTTAAAATTTTCGAAAAGTCCATGATTCTTATTGGAGGAATAAATTTGGTGAATTCAGTTGAAAGACAGATATTATAATAGATGACTTAGTCAAGAACTCGTGAATTCGCAACGCATTATTTCCAGATTTTTTTTAATAATTTTTCGGTAACATAGAACATATAGATCTACGTCTCATGCCTGTAAAACATCGGATCTTTACCTCAAGAAAGCTGTAGTTGGATCGTACCTACACCAATTCGGATGTCATTCGGGTATTTTCCCGACACATTACCCCAGTAATATGATCAATTCGGGAAATTAATATTATTCATCGTATAAATAAATTCCAACCCTGTCAGACACAAGAACATATATTTTATTAACATAAATTGACAATTTTGATGTTAATATATCTTGTCGTTCTATAAATTACATCAGTCTTTGTCCGTTGGTTTTGCTACTTTTTCTTTTGTTTTTGATATTCCCAAAACATATCACAATGTAGCAGCCGAAAACTCAAGCATTATGGGTGATTATTTTCAACCATACAAAACCTCTCCCACCGAGGTAACATCGCAAAACTATCTTTTCGCGATCGCTATTTACCTGCAACATGTTCCGACGAGCTACACCCCTTAGACCTCCCAGTTCAGACATTTACAGATAAGACAGAAAATGAAAAGTATATATTGAATGAATTGCTAAGTCTGCAGCTAAGAATGTTGGTTCACTCTGTCCTGCTAGACGATTTTTTTTCTCGCCAGAATCGATATTACATATTTATAAGTCGACTATTCATCCTTGATTGAATATTGCTGCCTTATCTAGTCTAATGTTGCTTTCTGTGCCTTTCCTCTAAATACATTCGTAGTAATTGCGCTGATGAAGTTTCCGCTATGCCTACCAAGATTTATAAATTTTAAGATCAGTACAAGTTTGGCGGTAAGCTCTCAACAATTTACAGTCGAAATGACTACACGTATCCGTAAGTTCTATGCTAACAGTTTCTTCTTTTGCACTTCACATTTGTGAAACTCTTCTCCGGCTTCTTGCTTTCCAGTCAACTTTTATATTCAACGTTTTTTTTATTTGTTTTAAATGCAATGTCAACCGTTATCTTCTCTCTCCTTAATTATTCTTTTATTTTCCTCTCACCTTAATAGTACTATGTTTTATATTCTCTAAAACGTATTAACTCTCATACGTCTTAGCCTCTCTATTGCCTTGCTTAGGATGAAATAATTAAAAAACTACCTGCGAGACCATATATATAGGGTAGAATCTTTTTTATTCCCTTTCTATTCCACTATGAGAAAGGAAGTTCACTTCGGAGAGTTTCTTCCTAAGAACAGCTTCGTTTTGAAAGAGAGTTTCAAGAGTACGCTTCCCCGACCACAACAGACTTAGCCTCTTCATGTCATCTGTTATCCGTCTTTCCTATCCTAATAATATATTCTTCTTACCGCCTTCTCTTTCGTTAATTAATTAATTCAGTAACCCTCTATGTTGAGTGACCCTTCGAACACATATTGATTTAAATATAGCTGACCTAGCTAGATGGAGCCGTATATATTCTACGCAAACAAATTCTTTTCACGCAATTCTTGCATCTGGAACTCACTTCCGGTTCCATGGCTTCCATTTAACTTTCATCAGCAAAAATTTAAATCCATTTTTTATCACTATTATCCTATTAATTATTCTTTTCTCCTCGAGCGCATTATAAAACTTTCATTTCCTAATTCTTCCACAGCCCCCTTGTGTCTTAGTGGCTTTACTGCATTACTTGGGGTGATATGGATAAAAAGAAAATAAGAAATAAAAAAAATAGTGTAAAAAAAACTTGTTTGTTTATTTGTGGTTCTCTATTCTTTTATAAATTCCTTTTCTTCGCAGACCAAAAATATTAAACTGGATTAATACCCGAGATAACTGATTAATACCCGATTAATACCCGAGATATCTGATTTAATTCCCTTAATTTGGTTGGGCACATCGACGTGATATAATAGTTAGAAAGCTTGTGTTTCTAAATAAATTACGATTGAGTAGTGAGTTCGATCCTTACTGGATGCCCCCATTCTTTCGGCCTTGTGCTACATCTAAGCTGTGCTTAGAAAATCACTACCCTTCATTTGGTTTCTTTGAAACGTTTCTTAAAGAAGTGAGCGGTAATCAGATTTGCAGAAGGTAAAAGAATATTAGTTAAGATGTGCGTTTGCTTAAGCCGTAATACTTGAAAAGTATCTTGTCCAATAATTTAACAGTAATTGTGTTTATCTTGATACCGTCATCAAACTGGAAACCCTAAATTATTTCGCTGTCAATTTTCCTTTCTTTTCACCGTTGTCTTAGCTATTGCCATGGAGGTCCTAGCCTCAACACAAATCCAATGTAGCTCTAAATTCATCATTTTACTGACCTTTGCCTGACTCATAATAAAACTTCTACTATATTTGATCTAGCATTTTTATCTTTTAATGCTTATCCTTTTAACCTCTGCGCTCCTGAACAATTTTAACCTTTCTGCCTGACCTCCTGAGTCAAAAATCGCAAATAGTTGTCAAGAAATGTTTCACAGTAGATATAAAAATACCTCCAAGTCTTTGCCCACCGTTCAACCGGTAGCTGGGCATTAAGTTTTTTTTTTCTCTACCACTGTTAAACCTGTGACTGGGCATTACGCCATTTACATGTGCACCACAATGATTAACCCTTTGATCCCTGTGTTGCTAAACAATTTTAACCTTTCTGTCTGAGCACCTAAGTCTTAATTCGCAAATAATTGGTATGTAATGTTTCACGGTTTATATGAAAATAGTTACAAGTGTTTACCTACCGTTCAACCGGTGGCTGGGCATTAAGTTCATTTTTCTCAACCACTGTTCAACCGGTAGCTAGGCATTACGTCATTTTTATGGACACCACTCTAAATAATTAATCCTTTTTGTTATGCGTTCCTAAATAATTTTAACCCTTCTGCCTGCACTCCTGAACAATTGTAAACCATCTTCCCGGGTTCCTGATTCAAAATTCGCAAATAATTGGTATATAATGTTTCACGGTAGATATAAAAATAGTTACACGTATTTACCAACCGTTCAACTGGTGGTTGGACATTAAGTCATTTTTCTTTACCACTGTTCAACCGGTGGATGGGCATTACGTCATTTCCGTGGATACTGTTGTGGTAAACCCTCCTACAATAGAATGAACTCTATCTCCTCTCATAAATACTAACTGCGAGAGTCGGTTGAGGTATAAGGTAGACGCAGTGTTAACCTACCGTTCCGACGTACACCTCTATCTGCTTATTACTAACACACTTGCTTTGTGTATATATATATATATATATATATATATATATATATATGTTATTTCAATATACTTGTTCAACCTACCTTCGTGTTCTGTGTCTTTCTTTCTGGCCCCTAAACAGGCCACAACAGATACCACTCTAAATGATTAACACTTTGAGCACTGTTTTCCTGAACAATTTTAACCCATCTGATTGAGTTCCTGTGCCAAAATTCGCAAATAATTGGTATGTAATGTTTCACGGTATATACAAAAATAGTTACAAAACATCTAAGCATTATAATTAACATGGACAGAGTATGATTGCATGCCTTCACTTTATCGCCAGAATTCTTTCTTTGTATCCCAGTCTACCCAAATAAGACAACCAGTACGAAAACAAGACGTAAGTGTATACCCACCGTTCAGCTGATGGCTGCGCATTATATCATTTTTCTCGTCTACCGCTTAAGCGGTGGTCAGGGCTCAAAGGTTTAAGTAAAGGAGGAATCTGTATCCTTTCATGTGCTTACCGAATGTTCTACTAAAAAATAATTGACTGATTTTTCGATTGTAAAAAAAAGAAAAGATGCAGAATGGTTTCGTTCCGTAGTCCTCTCCATCCTTCTGCATGCGAGTGAGACATCGACTCTGTACTGTCGGCACATGAAACATTGAGAGCGGGTCCAGAAAACGAATCTCCGGAAAAAAATTCTTCGTATCAATTGGTAAGACCGCATTACTAACAACGAGGTACTCTGTCGGATAACTTTGCAGCATCGAGGCTACGATCCTTCAACATCGCCTCCACTGCGCGGGTTAACTGCCCAGAAGGCGCCCCAATCAACTCCCAACAGATCATCCTGTTTGGATAATTCGCCAGCTGCAAATTGAGACCCAAAATGACGTTTCATTGATCAGTTGAAGACATCACAAACACAGGCCAACATCTATTCTGAGATCAAGGAAAGCGTTGCTGAAAATCTAACTTCCAGGTGTAAGACGATCTGAGGATAGACGACCGAAAATTTCGCATCCAACCGTGAACAGGAAGAGGATATGCAATGTGCTATCAGGAGGGACCGATTCACTCAGCCGCTTCTACCACACACAATCTTCTGTCACTCCTGCTCCCGACTCTTCAAATGTATGCTGAACCTTCACAGAGATCGTCACCGCCAGCAGATGGGAGAAAGCGAATAAGGAGAAAAGATGTCGTTCCCGATGCTCAGATGTGAGTGGGTGCCAACGAAGACAAAATAATGAAACCTAGGGAATATTCTGACAGTAAACAGCAAGAAAAGATGTAGAATGGTTTCTGCTAGGTTTCATTATATTTTTCCGGCCATTCTATGTCTCTTGTTACATTTTTTTTATTTTATCATATGTCGTTTTCTTATATTCTGGATTCCATTTTGTTTGTAGCTTGTTCTTATCATGCCAATGTTTTCAATTTCTCTTTGATCTCTGTTTTCGCAGAATTCACGACATTGCGTTCCCACCGCCCAATACACTTGAAATTATATCATTTTTTACTAACCGTGGCAATGTTTTTATATATTGAAATTGAAACAAAAATAAAGTATAAATAAATATAAGATCATATATTTATACGATAAGACATTTGAAATTATATCTATTTTTATTAAACATGGCAACAAATATCAGATCAAATATTTATACGGTAAGACATTTTAAATATCTTTTTTTAC
Organism: Acanthosepion pharaonis; assembly: GCA_903632075.3. Lineage (NCBI taxonomy): Eukaryota > Metazoa > Mollusca > Cephalopoda > Sepiida > Sepiidae > Acanthosepion > Acanthosepion pharaonis. The sequence goes on along the minus strand of CAHIKZ030004817.1, from coordinate 929,327 downwards.
TAACGATGGCAACAAATATCAGATCATATATTTGTACGGTAAAAACAGAATTTTCCTCAGTCCGCAAGATATATTCTGCAAGAACCAATCTCCTAAGAACTGCTTAAACGCAGGTGACACTTTAATATTTTTATCATCAAACACATCAGAAAAGTTATGCATGTATCAAAATTAACACCATCGCTTGCTTAAACCTTTGAGCCCTACGTTCCTGAAAAACTTTGGCCGCACTGCTTGTGCTCCAGAGTCAAAAGTCTCAAAAAATTAGTATGTTAGGTTTCATGAAAGATATAAAAATAGTTACAAGTGTTTACTTACGTTCAACCGGTTGCGTGACATTAAGTTCTTTTTCTCTACCACTGGAAAAGCGGTGATCAGGGCTCAAGGTGTTAATGTTAGTTTCATTGGGAATTCATGGACCTACCTTCGATATACGAGTTAGAATCCAAGATATTGGTACGCCCGATTATAATATTAAATATTTTGCCATGTCTTTAAAAAATTTCTTTGCAATTTTATTTATATCTGTTAAAACGATACGTCTGTGATTGTATTATGGTCCAGTTCCTTGTACCACGGTGATAGTCCAAGGTAGAACCAATAAAGAAGAACTCGAACACGTATATGGAATAACACAGATATATTACAAACAGGAATATATATAGAGAAGTAGAAAGTGTTAGTACGAACAATCAGGTTTAGTAATAATTGTCTGAACTCGACTCTGTTTCGGACTGCCTCTGACTCGACTGACTGACTCGCTCGCTCTGACTGACTGACAGACTCCTGACGGACTTCACTCCAAACCTCAGACTAAACTCACTCCAGACTTCAGACGGAACTCTAGACTTCAGACGGAACAATATTTAGTCACCCCCCCACCACGAGGGCATCATGTGGCACAAGGCCGGTTTGATGTGGGATCTCCGAGCCCGTGGGATCTCCGAGCCCGTGGGATCTCCGAGCCCGTGGGATATCTGAGCCCGTGGGATCTCCAAGCCCGTGGGATCTCCGTATTTAGTCACCCCCCACGAGGTCATCATGTGGCACAAAGCCGGTTTAACGTGGGATCTCGTGGGCTCGGCCAAACATATGCCCTTTGAACCCGTATAAACGGGTTCAGGGTCGGTTTACCTCCCCAAAAGAGACTCCGCCCTTCGGCGTAGCCTCGTTCGGGTTCCTCCCCGCCCGAAGGCAGAGAGTTCACTCGATCAGCCGGTCAGACGCTCGCCCTACTTCGGACTGAACTCCCCGCTTGCTCATGAGGCGCAGTATTTATTACCAATGGAATAGTGCATTATGTTATTATGGTCAAGTTCCCATAACAGATTGTATAGCAGATTCATTCTACAGTTATCTTTATTGTTACATTCATTTCAATACGTATTGTGTGGAAGAAGTTACATAAATATTTAAGTCATAAAAGAGCCCCAGGAGTGGTTCACTCAGTGAATAATTAATTAGGTACTTAAAGAAATTCGATCAGAATATTAGTTTCACTCAGAAATAATTTTCATTTCTTTATCAAGTTTATTATAACACATTACTACTTCTTATAAAATAAGAGAAATTAATTCAGGCTTCTTTCTTAATTTCTGTGCAGGTGAAGCCCATGCAAATATGAGAAGTGTGTGACAAATCTAAATATGGACCAAATATGAGTCATAATGTCTCTGCAAAAGAAAGTTATGACATCCAAAGAAATCCATGAGGACATGGTACAGACACATGCTGGGGATTCTCCTTTCTATGCAAGTTTGAAGAAGAGGGCTGCGGAATTGAAGACAGGTAGGTAAAATACAAGTAGGTACAACTTGTCAAAAACCCTCAACGTGATGACCAAGTTGGTGCAATTCACCGTATGGTTTTGGATGACAGACGTCTAACTGTCCAACATAGGCATTAGTTCTGGTTCGGTCCATGCTGTTTTAACTGAGATCTTGAATATGAGCAAGCTGGCTCCAAAATGAGTCCCAAGAATGCTGACACCAGAATAGAAGCTGAAAAGATGTTGCTTTTCTAGGGTGCTTCTGACTCGCTTCCAGGTCCACCCTGAGAATTTCCCCCGAAGATGAAATCTGTGTCCAATAATTCAAACCTGAATAAAAGATTTAAAGCAAGCAGTAGAAACACCCTGGTTCTGTATCCTTGAAGTAGTTCAAACAGGTAGCGTCGGTTGGCAAGGTGATGGTTCCTTGTTTTTTTTTGGTTTTTTTATTGTTTTCTTTTGTTTTGTTTTTTTTGGGTTTTTTTGTCTTTTTAATTCCGAAGGCATAATCATGATAGAATACATGGACAATGGAAATGCTATTAATGGTCAGGATTCTGCATCAGATGTAAGACATCTGAAGTAAACAATGGTCGAAACGCAAATGGAAGCTGAGAGCAGTTCTGCTCTTGCTCCAGGATAACGTAGCCCGTTCACACTGCTCAGATCTCTACCCCATCCTCGTAACTCATCAGAGTTAGCTCCATCTGTTTCCTAAACTCAAATCCCATTTGTGTGGACGCCATTTCAAAAACAATGATGAGACAATATCTGGTTCAAAGGTGTTTTTGGAGAATCAGGACGCCACCTTCTTCAGTAATGGAATTGCAAAGTCTACGCATCATTGGACCAAGTGTATTTATGTCAAGGGGGTCTATGTTAAAGAATATGAAACAACAGTCTTGTTTCTCCAACTCTTTCCCGGTGACGATTAGAACTTTTAAACGACCCTTGCATTTGCAACTCTCTGCTGCCACATATTAGGCAACTTTTCAGCATGACAAGTAAAACGCCGCTGTTTTATTTATATATATATATATATATATATATATATATATATATATATTAAAATAGACAAACTCCGACAATCATTTTAAGACATTTTTATGTTTATACATTCTTGTTATAGATACAAATATTTAAGTAAATGCTCTGTTTTTTTATAATAAACAATATCAATAACATTTAGCGGCTTGAATGTTCGAGAAATTTTCATATAAAATATTCGTTGTCCGACAGGATTCGAACCTGTATCCTATACGGAACCGCCATCTAGCCTGACGTGCCTTAACCGATCGGGCCACGGAGAATCGTTCGATTAGCAAAAGGTCGATTACTGTTTTCAAACGTCGATTATACTGTTTTCTCACGTCAATCTTGCTCATGGATCAAATGTAAACAAATGATGTCAATTAAATGGACAAAGTCAAAAAAATATCCAATTGTTTTATCTATGAAATGATGTCCATTTTAAAATGGACAAAAATACGTCATTTATTTTAAGAATACGCTTTTATTTTATCAATGTATGAGTGATTCATGAACATGGATTAAAAGCAGTAAAATCGACCTTAAATCTAACGATTCTCCGTGTCTCGATTGGTTAAGGAACGTCAGGCTGAATGACGGTTCCGTATAGAATACAGGTACGATTCCTGTCGGAGAACGAATATTTTCTATGAAAATTTCTCGAACATTCAGGCCGGTAAATGTTATTACTACTGTTTATTAGAAAACAGAGCATTTACTTCAATATTTATATCTATAAAAAGAATGTATAAACATAAAAATGTTTATATATATATATATATATATATATATATATATATATATATAAAAACTTCTAGACTAACGCTTAAATTTGGCTTTATTACAGAACGATTAATCCTCAAATGGTTTTGAATCGAACGAAAAAAAAATCTTTTGGAGCAAGTTCATTGGAATATGGCGTGTAGATTAGAACAGATCAACTGAGTTCAAAATTCTTTCCAGTGTTTGTATTTCTAGACAAGGACTAGCATTGCAGGACTGAATGAATAATGTTTGAGGAAAACAACATTTTTCCTTCAACCCACTGTGTACGCTGCCACTCCCGTGCAAAAAAAAAAAACTAAGTTATATTAATAAACTCAAGATATATTCGTAACTCCTATGAGTAATTATCAGTTTAGAATATACGTTCGTCATTAGATTTGGATCCCAAAAATTGGACAGAAATTATGACCCAAACAAAAATAACTTTTTACCAACTTAAATTGGTATTTACGAGAGATATCCTTCGTCTGTTATTTTCTTCTTCTTCTTCTTCTTCTTCTTCTTCTTCTTCTTCTTCTTTCTTTTTCTTCTTGTATCTATAAAAAGAATGTATAAACTTCTTCTTCTTCTTGTATCTATAAAAAGAATATATAAACTTCTTCTTGTATCTATAAAAAGAATGTATAAACTTCTTCTTCTTCTTGTATCTATAAAAAGAATGTATAAACTTCTTCTTCTTCTTGTATCTATAAAAAGAATGTATAAACTTCTTCTTCTTCTTCTTGTATCTATAAAAAGAATATATAAACTTCTTCTTCTTCTTCTTCTTCTTCTTCTTCTTCTTCTCTATCACTTCAGAACTATTACTTGTTATTTGTAACTTACGGTAATACAAGATTGGTATCTACCTTATGACTGTTTCCTCTTGCTCCTATTGTCCAATGAATGTAATTTTTCTAACCCATTTTCCATATTATGTGTCTTAGAAATTCTAAATGTCACTTAATGATTCTAAATGTTTATTTTTATTTCCATTTCTCTAAAACCTCATCGTTACTTCCATTGAAAGTCCATGATATTCTTAACGTTCTTATGTAAAATCAGATGTGTGTTGCTTCTAGTCTCTTCTTCATCTGTGATTAGTTCATCCAGCATTCGCTGCCATATAACAGAAACTATGTTACGTAAAACTCTTTTCTTTGTTTCTTGTTTCTTAACATTTGGGTTAGTTTTGTGAAGGCATCTTTCACTTTCCCAATGCGCCTTTGGAATAATTTATAATCAAACACCTGCACATCTTACTCCAACTATTATGTGTTTAAAAAATAATAAACATTCATTATAAATTATAAGATTAATAAATGTAAATATACATAACATATATTTGTATAGTTCAGACTAAACAGTATAAATACATCGGATGAATCGAGTACCTAGAGGCTTCCATTGTTTCGTCTATGGCAAATGTCCTGAGGAATTTTCTTCTTTCGCTTCACTTGTTCAGATATTTAAAACGAAGACTGGTTATGCCAGAAACCCTTGGAAGAATCGTGCTAATTCCTTTCCTATTTAATTAGTAAGAACGTATTTCCCTTCTGTGTCTTACGTAACTTTCTATTGATGTGTATTTATTGAACTCATTTTGTATCCATACATAATCGGTTTGACTGCCAGTAATAAGGCAAAGTTCGAACACTCTACACCAGAAAGTGACAGATCGATAAACACCACTGCTACCTAATAACGTTTAAATTTCGATTACTCTGGGCAGATGGCTAAGGAATATTAGTTGTCACATCTCAGCAACTTAGTTCAGCTTAGGGTGAAGATGCGTAAGTTGTTTATCAAGTTCAGGTATAGACATTGGCAACAGACAGATAATGGAATTTTTTTGCTGTGTCAATCGGATACAAATTTGTTCAGACGAAACAAGCGGTGTTCGTTATAATATTCTCTGCACTACAAAAAACAAAAGTCCGTTAGGAAGCCAGCCATTGTCTTTCAGATTCACTACAAGGAATCATTGGCCAGATCATTACGCAGGGAATAACAGATAGATATGTAAGAATAAAAATCCAGTCAGATCTATACAAACTTCATGAATATTATTCTCTTAAAACTACTCTTCTCTCGATCGGTAAAGAGCTAACGGCACTTATTTATTTTTATATTTTTAGATTTCAGATATATTTGGATTTTGGGGATGTTGTTACTAAAATCTTTAGATGAAGGTGATTCTGGATGAAAAATTAAAAATGAATACGAGACGGGATTTTATTTACATTATTCGGAATATTGTCCACATCTTTGTCGCCATATTTATTACAATGTTTTGGCCGTTGTATGTTCCGGCCTTCTTCAGGTGGTTGGAATGTCGAACTGAACACTTTATTTCACTCAATGGGGTAGACTAGTTTTACGTCCCATGTTTGATGGATGTCAATTATCAGTTATCTCCTGTTAATTTCCCTCTGAAAGTTCTCCACTGCCTTAACTGGGTATTGAACTCACACTCTTTGGGTCCTGTTACTGGATATAACCAACGCCTTTATCCACTGTGTCATGTGTGCTTGAGGACATCTGTGTACGAATTTCTGGGTATTATAAAGCTAGTGTCTTCACCAGTACTCGTATTGCAATTTTTGCTGTTATCATTGCACGTTTTTAACAGAATTCATATTGCAATTTTTGTTGTTATTATCGCTTTTCTCTGGCACTCCTTATTACTGGTTCCCATATTGTATTCATTTCTATGCTTGGTCGGCTCATGAGATTTTTGTTGGGTAGCATATGTGATGATTCCTTAAGTTTACGAATTTTCCAATGGTGTTATTTGTCTATGATCTCGGTCTGATCCCACAGAGGGCGGTGATGCCCCTTCTCTCTCCATATGTGGTCAGCCACTCCTGATTCTTCTACTTCCCCTCATGTTACAGCTTTCTGGTGTTCTTGAAGCCTTACCTTGAGGGGGAGGCCTGTCTCTTTCTGCAGCGGCACAGGATAGCATACAGTCTTTAGTCATGTTCTCATCTATGGGGGGTCTTACTCGGGAGAGATATCTTCGAAGTGTTGTCCAGCTTTTGAAGGTTGTCCTGATGTTATATGGACCGCAGATCCTTTGTATTTTCTCTGATAACCCCCTTCACATAAGGCAGGCAGACTGTTTTCTGGGTGTTGTACACCTCTTGTACCCGCCTATCCTAGTTTTGGGAGGTTGCTGCCATGTACCCAGGGTAGTTGTTACGTTGTCGGGTACTACTTATACTCACCAATTCTTTATCTAATATGTCTGGGTCGCCACTTATGACTTTTGCTCGATGTTGTAAGGAGCGGACAATCCTTTCTTTAAGCTGTATGGATGGTGGGAGTTGAAATTAACAAGAGATAACTGATAACCGACATCCATTAAACATGGCACGTAGAACTAGAACAGTCTATCACAGTGAGCGAAATAAAGGGTTCAGTTCGACATTCCAACCAACTGAAGAAGGCCGAAGCGTACAACGGCTGAAACGTTGTAATAAATATGGCGACAAAGATGAGAATAATAGTCCGATAATGTAAATAATGTACACAATACCTAATCTCTGAAATATAGACAGATACTGAGACGGGATTTGATAAAGCAGCTTTTGATACAAAATTCCTTTAAAACGATCTTTCCATCCAACGGATTAATTAAGATTTAATATTTATATCAATTTTATTATTTTTCATATTATGATTTTCAAATGTGAGGCTCACTCCCCACCCCAAAAAAAAATAGAAAAAAAGAAAGTAACTGTCTAGGGAAATTCCTATTTAGTGAAATAACAAAGTAAAGATATCTCCCTTTTTGTTCATTTAGTTTATCATTTTTTCTAGAGATTTTTTTCTATATAAGAATTATATTTTTATTGTACATATTTGTTTCCTTTTAAAATTTATTTACAAATACATAACGGCGGAAAACCAGCGTGCACCCCCTTTATTTATTTTCTAGTCATATCAGTTAAATTTTAAAATGACAAATGGAACATATATACAAACATACATACATACTTTTAAATATAAAGATTAGTGTTTTATTATTATATTTATTATACGTTTTAATTTGTATTTCAAGATAGTAAAATACTGTTTCCACTGGGTTTACTAATTAATACATTGAATATTTTTCAGCAATAAAATTAAAACATTGACAACACCTGTCTTTAAATATTTGGCCTAAATCATGGAATTATGCGATTCCAATGTACTTTTTAAGAATTATTCTGTAATTCCTTTCCCAAAAAACGTTTCATTTTCAGACTAATTTTTTAAAATTTGTTTTAAATATAGTAACTGAGAAATTGGGGTACCTTGAATTACCCACACACATGAGTCGACAATTGGACTTGTTTCATGCTCATAAGCGCATGATAAATATTCATGATCGACGTATATCTGGTTTTTGGACATTATGTTTTGAACGTATTTATTTGTCAGTCTCTGAAAAAGTCACTTTCAGTAAACACGTATATATACGTCTACGCCGGCGAAAGTGTTCATAAATGCATATTTTGCTACATAGGTCATTTTATTTTAAAGCTCTGAGCTATTTTTTTAAATTTTATTTTTCTTTGAAGGTGGGAGTATGTTTCGTACCCGTTACTATAGCAATAGAACCGATACTTCTTGATTAGACCTGGTATAAAGCTGATAATTCTTTAATTTTAAATATCACCTTAATTACATTCATTCTCTATTTTCCAGGTATATCATTGTTGATTAGTAAACAACAATTTCACTGTGAAAACATTTACTTACCTAATCAAACATGGTTTTAATGTCCAACGTATGGAGGGGAATATATGCACTTTATGATGAAATGTTATCATATCTGGAAGCATACTTAGAATCTCTTTATCCGCGACATCCGTTTCCATAGTCAAGTCATGTTAAATATCAGGCCAGTACCAAAGAGTCCTATCAGAAAATTTACTAATTTTTGAATACATTAAATTTTTAAAGAACTAGTGATTTTCTAAGCCCGGCTTAGATGTGGCACAAGGCCGAAATTATGGGGGACCCAGTGAGGATCGAACTCACTACTCAGTCGTAATTTATCTAGCAAGACAAGCTTTCTAACCATTACACCACGTCGAGGTACCCTAAATGATTTTCTAAGCGTAGCTTAGATGTGGCACAAGGCCAAAAGTATGAAGCACCCAGTGAGAATCGAACTCACTACTCAGTCGTAACTGTTTTAGCGAGACAAGCTTGCTAACCATTACATCTTGCCATTCTTAAAGAACTATGCTAGGTAAATAAGACGCTTGGCCCATTTTTGGAACTCGCGAATTGCCATTTCCAAATCCTCATCGAAATATTTCTTCTTTTCTAACAGCAGACGATTCTCATAAATGATTTTAAAAAAAATCTCTTTTTATGATTTAAAACATTTTGAAGTCTCTGAGTGCAGGTAAATTTGCATGGATAGAATTTTTATATCAAATAGGCGAAGAACTTGAGACTAAATAAAGCAAGGAAATTACAAGCGAAATTAACCGAATTCAAACGTTGTATATAAGGTAAAATTAAATGAATTTCAAGCACCATGCTGTCAGATAATTCAAATATTATTCCCTATTTCTCTGACCAAATCCAGCGACTTATTAATCCTCTTTGGTCAAGAGTCTTCATCTTCAGGTTGCAAATCATTCGGAAACTACCATCAATTTCCTAGAGGTCATTTCGAGTCGGTCAGTAGGTAAGGGCACCCCGCGCTGACCCTTGTCCGATGTCTACCTCATTTTGGCTCGTTCGCCGCGCTTATTGCAACGAGGAGATATTTCCACCATTTCAATTTCTTAAACTCTGCCAACTGGAATCGTCTGATACGATCTGATGTTAAATTCTCTGTTTATCCTTTCCCCATACTTCATTCGAGTCGATTATTTACAATTAATATACATTACAAATGTTCACACCAATGAAATTTAGTAACATCAGTTCTCGCCGATACTCCAGCACTCTCCGCAGTATCATGATTTATATACAATAAATGTTGATGCCAGTAGCATCTCGTATAGTTTATTCTATTAGATATCAAGTGAAAGAAAATTTCCATTCCATTTATTATACTTTCATATTACTACTAAATATTGAGATTTTAAGTAAATAATATCAAACGTGGATTATTGAAGATCAAGCTATCAAAGGTATCTTAAAATATACAGGACTTTCCTCCGTATTTGTGCTGATTTCATCAGTGTTCTTCAGTATTTTCTCCCATTTCAAATTCTGTCTTAATTTTCTTTATTACTTTTTTCCATTACAAGGCTAGTGAGCTACTCAAGGCAGAGTGATTTTTTAATCATTTCATTCCGAGCAAGGTAATAAAGCCACTAAGATGCAAGTGTTTACTGAGTTTGTAAGAAGAGAAATGAAAACATTATTAAGCAGAGAGAACATGAAAAGAGCAGGAATTAAATAAACAAAAGATAACGATTAACATTTCACGAACATTTTTAAATATCAAAATTGGCCGGTAAGGAAGCGGACGGAAGAGATTTACAAAAGCAACAAGTGCGGGAGAAGAAACATCTAGCATAGAATTTGCGGTTACATCTAGCAATTCGCCGGGGGTGGGGGTTAAGATAAATATCGGATTCTAGGACGCTTTAGCCAGAGCGTGTACGGACGGAGGCACAATTGAGTTGAAAGAGACGAAAGTGAGAGATGATAAAATGTTACCTTATATCAGGTAAGATTGGTCGATGTCGCAGTGAGGAAAGTTAATCAGAAAAATAATCATACAGAAGGCATGAGTATTCTATGTTAGAGCGGTGGAGAAATTGAAACCGAGATGCAAGGTCAGGCCCAATTACATTGCAGATTCTTCTTTGGTTTTTATCAAGTATCACTAATTCCTTGGCAGAAGTTGAAAAGTATTATATTAAAATGGTAACGTTCAAATAAGGAGTGTGATACGAATGGAAGAAAAGCTTATAGAAATCAAAGATTATGACGTTAAGAGTTATCGATAACGATTGACCATTGACTTGTTTAAGTTAAAATTATAGTTTTCTACTTCTAAGCATCTACGCATTTGTGTGGAATTTTATAATTACGTTTGGAACACATAACATATCAAACTGATTCCACGCTATCGAAATAGGTTTTTTCGTAAAAATTAAAATCTAAACAGATAAAACTAAGCAATAGATTGATCATCTGAATATTTGCCATGGCAATTCCATAGAGAAATGATTGGCTTGCTATGTTGTAACTGTGAGAAAAAGGCTGCAGAATGGAGAATAAGGCTTTCTCCAAAAGACATCTTATACGATTTTGAACAACGCTGGAAAGTGAAGACTGTGCAGCTCCAGACAAGCTACATATATTCGTATGTGGGAATCTTAGACTTAACAGACTGAGTGGTACGACATGATGAAAATAATTTTTTAAAAGCCGTATGTTTTTTATTATGTCAGCGAACGCTCGTTGCCACTTTCGTAATGCTCGTTGTAGTAGAGACTTTGTAATCGCAGATACAATTATAGTAACGCCGTTGAACAATACTGGTGTCAGACGCCTTCAAATATCTCTAGCACAAATAGTACTTACTCGATAATACTCATTCGAATAATAATATGTATAGTGGTCCGAATAGAGAAATAGTATAGTGAATGGAGTAGAGAATAGCGCTCCCTATAGTAATACAGGATAGAGGAGAAAAAGCGATCCGTATAGTAATATAGGATAAAATGCGATCTGAATTAGACGTTACACGACTTCCTACTTATGTGTTTCTCCCATGGTCATGTGCTCCACTTAATTCAATAATGGAATCGACTGTGTTTGTTCTCAGCCGATCTATGTTCAATCTCAAGTGTTTTTCACACTTTATTCCTATATAACAGTTTTCACATTTAGAAACTATGTTTTCAGATATAAGTTACTGTAAATTACTATAAAATAGAGCTCGGACTTTTTAATCTCAGAATTTATAGGAAGAATTGAGCTCAAATTTCACGTTTATTTATATAGATTCCATAATATAGGTCTTACTTAATCAGCTATTATGTTTCTCTAACTCTTCAAATGTTGATTGTATAACTAATTCTAATTTCTATTTTCCCATATTTACACTATATTAATTTTATCTAATAAATTGTCCCCTGTTCTGTCACTCATGAAATAAAAATAATTGTTTGTACGGAAAATAAGGATCTAGGTACATCAAATCGTCTTTAAATTAAGTGGCAGCAGAAGAATTATCGTTGAACTCGTTGAGCTTAGACATTAATACTTAAATGCAATGATCAATTTTGAATACTTCTGTAGTTTATTGATGCCTATCACATCTACTCCACACTAGCTATTGTGATTATGGCCAAACCCAGAGACCTGGTATTTTATAATAGAACATGCATTGCAATTTTGGATTCTAAAGGAAAATAAGAGAACCATGAAAACAACGATAATGGCTAGTATAATATATTCATATATATTTTTAATCACGCATAATCTGGCAACCCTGATCTGAACTCAATGAAGATTGTACCTTGCGTCTAACTTTTCTAGGGCTTTTCAATGAGTAATGAATCATTGAAATTTGACCAGTGGGAGTGGAGGAGTTGAATGGACACATACATGCATAAACACAAATATATACACTGTACTTTATACAGGATGTCCATAAAGTCCGTGTGCACTTTAAAAAATTATAACTTTATTTGTATTTGCGATAGAAATAATTTGTAAAAAGGATTAGAAAGAAGTAAATCTATATATTTTTAAGGTTTTATTGAAATTTTATTTAAGCTTCCACATGTCTTCCGTCATTAGCAATACAAAGGGTAATACGATTTTTCAGTTCACGGAAAAAAATTGACAACTGATTTACAGTAATGCCCGAAATCACATTAATTATTTTAGCTATACTTAAAACTAGGTATATTAAACTTTATAACATTTTTTATAGATTATTTCTATCGCAAATACAAATAAAGTTATAATTTTTTTAAAGTGCACACGAACTATAAGACACCCTGTATATAAGATAATTATTAATAATTAGACTTTATAAGGTTACAAAAATATTTCTTCATTAAATGTCAGGACAAGAAAAATATTTATGTTCAGTTTCATTGAACAAATTTCCCATGATAATATATTTGTTTCTATTTGGTACGAATGTATTTTATCAGTTTTTTTTTTTAAAACTAAAATATCATTCATAACCACGAAGGGTGTGTACGTTTGAAGAAATAAAACAATAAAAATAGAATCAACGACAAAAATAAAGAAAAATTCGATCTTTATTTATTTATATCATTTCATCTGCTTTAGATTGGTATAAGAAGTAGTAGCTATTTAGGTATGTACCCGTCTCCCCGCGATATGATGCGATTACAAGTTAGGTTTAATGTGAGCTCCTTGGCAAAGGAAAAGAAGTCTTCTTTTCCCCTGTAGTGATGGATGCTGCACTTTTAGTATCTGTTCCGGGCCGTAAAGCTTCTCCCCTCCCTTACGCCTCGCTACCGTTGCGTGACATCTGTTACGTAGCAGTGGCATGAGCGGCTCTGACCAGCTTAGACAAGCTATGATCAGCTTAGACACGCTAAGACCAGTTTAGACCAACGGCCCAAGTGGGAACACTCAGCTCCCTATGTTAAAAACCGACCTTGTATCACAACCTAATTTGGGCAGGGGAGGGGGCTAAGGAAAATATCGGGTTCCCGGACGCTTTCCACAGGGCGTGTACGGACCGAGGCAAAATTGTGTTGACAGAGAGTGAGAGAAACTGAGAGATGATAACACATTAATTTGTGCCAAATAAGATTGGTATAAGTAGTTACCTGCGATTACTTTTCACGATGAAGTAGTGTAACAAGCTACGGCCAAATTTTTGACCTATGACCTGCAGCGATAGAGCAGTCACATATCGATACAAATCTTGGTCATTATATCTAATTCAGTTTTATTTTTACTAGCCTTAAATGCCGCACTCCATGTAGTCTTTTAAGCTAGCTTTTATAGAAGTCTAATTGGGCCTCTGGCCCAAATCAAAAGAGACTTCTGGCCAAGCTTAGAAAATAGCAATGATAATTGAAAAAAGTAACATAAAATTCTTCAATTCATCCTATGGATCTTCAAAACATCACCTTAACTTTGATTCGGTCAATAAATCCAATTCCGGTCAAAAGGCTGATTTGAACCGGAACTCCGATTTGGGCAAAAACTCCGAATTTTGGCCGAAATTCCAATTCAGGCCGAAGATTGCGTTCTTCAAATCACAAATTCCGTGGAACTTCCATTGAGTTAAGTTCTTCAAGTCAAAATCATCGCGGAACTTCAAAACTACACATCACAAAACCTTTCATTTTACCACCGATTTGTTGCATTTTGAAGACACAATATTGGTTTCCTCAATTCACAAAGTTGAGGGGATATTTTAAACTAAAAAAAAAATTAAATTGGCAATGTTTTTGTGTTACTTTAAAGTCAATATAAATTAAAACTTTAAAATCTTAGAACAAGTCTGGTCCGATTTAGAAGTGATTCAGGCATACGGACGAACAGACAGAATTGCCTTTTAATTAATTTGGATTTTCGAAAAAAGTGTACGAACTTTGAATTTGAGATGCTAAAATCAAATAAGTACAGAATTTTTAATACTTGGGAATTGTTTTCACAGAGAATGGATACTTCTGAAACACCGGGATCTGAAAGCGCTTTGTAATAGTAAAATATGAATTCCAAAAACTAACCAGTGTTTGTTTTTACTATTTCTCAACCAATATAAAACCTAAATCTAAAGGCGTATTGGTAGGGAACAATACGGCATACTATGAGAATAAATAGGATAGCTAACAATTAAATATTTACTAATCAGGGAATCATTCCCTCGGGAGTCCATTCCACATATCAACAGGTTTGGATATGAAGCTTTCTGAGGGGAATTATCTTCTTACGAATGCTATTAGGAAGTAATAAGAATGGGTTGACCGTCGCATCCTATCAGTAAAGGTTTGGACTGATTGAACCAAGAAATGTAGTTCGCGCCAACATCGGCCATTAAAGTCGCAGGAAAGATAAGAGAGTTTAGCAACGTTCCGCCTGTTGAAAAGGGTGGAAAGCAGTTCATTGCCCACAAGGTGGCACAAACACTTTTGAACTTGATCGAGATTGGAATGCCAGTGAATGCTGAATAGATTCTTTAAAAGAGGAAGAGAGTACTAAGGTATGCAGAAAATTGTTTCTACAGTAGGATGCTGAGAATTTCAGAGAAGGAGCATGTAAACAATGAAAGAAAGAGACAGCTGAATTTCTTGGTGGAGTGGGCAAATAATAAGGATGGAGGCCTTGGAGAATTTGACATTAACAGGACATTTCGATGGAAGCTGAAATAGGAGAATGCATCGGACCCAGACTTATATGCTACAAAGGAGAGGAAGCTGAGGAGAACCATGATTTCACACGGCCTGAAGGAACATGGCACAGAAGTGGCAACAGAGATGTGGATCAATTGTACGATGATTAGAATATCATAGACGTAATATTTTAGGACTAAATTTTAAGTGAAGTGTCTTGGTTTGGTTACGTTTATTTTACTGTATATCAACCTCAATGGGTTATTTAATACCGACAATTTTTTTTATTACTGTTAATATTGTTTTTTTATCAAAAATCTACTGGTAATATTTTTTTTCCTTAAAAAATGTATTGCTGGTTATAAATTTTTTTCAAAAATGTATTGCTGGTAACATTTTTTTCCTCAAAAATGTATAGCTGGTAATATTTTTTTTTTCAAAAATATATTGCTAGTAATATTTTTTTTTCTTAAACATATTGTTGGTAATATTTTTCTTCAAAAATGTATTGCTGGTAATAGATTTTTTGATTCAAACATTTATTGCTGGTAATAATTTTTTACAGAGTATTTCAGGTATTAAAACCTATTTTTACACTTTCATAGTGTTTTTACCAAAGTTCGGGGTTAATTATTTTCCCCTAGCTGGGACACTAACAAATGCTACCACCCCGGATCAGGATGGACCTGGGAACATCAGCAATTAAGAGGGGGGTCCACGCTCCTCAACACCTCCTGATGAGAGAGGCCTTGCTGCTGGACGTATTTTATCGTCTTATCCAGTACGGAATTAAAGTGGCAACAAAAAGGACAACAATCATAATAAGAAAAGAGAGCTTGGAGAGTTTAACACTCCAAGGACATAGTTAAATCAAGAGAAAGAATATACGTGATGAGTGGGATAGTAAAAATACAAATATTCCTGAGAACTACACAGGATAGGAAGTAGTGGATAGCCTGGAGAGCTGACATTATGAAGAAACACCCTACAACAAATAGTAGAATAATTGTGTTAGAAAAAATATGAACTGTTCAAAAAATGCCCCCTCCTCTGGAAAAGGAATGAATACATCAAGTATGGGTTAAAAAGTAAGACAGACTGTGCACTCCAATCCTGGGTGACAACTAGACTAAGAAAAGGGAAACTTTGTATTCAAAACCGTAGAGAAGGCAACGAGAAATCAAACCATTATACTTCAAGGGAAATCATGGCGGCAAATAATAAAAAATAGCGCGGAAGGGCAATCAGATAGACATTGCTGTTGCATTCACTTTCAAACTATTGATTTGGGAAATACATGAAACGGTCTTTTCTCCATACCCACAAGATATAAGTTACATAGCGAAAAAGACTCGATTTTCAAGCCCTGGGTGTCAATTAGTCTAAGAGAAGTTAAACGGTAAACCATTACACTAACTTTCTCAAAAATACTCTTTGAGTTTAACTGGTTTTATTGACTTACTTGCAATTTTGTTTTTAACAGCTGGTCAACATTTTGAAGCTTATTTAAACCGATGAAATATGCTTAGATTGCAAACCTTTTTCTCGGAGTTAATAATGATTTACTCATACAAGTCCTAATATTATTTTAATTGGAATCACCTCATGAAAGACTGTAAAGCCACAAAGACACAGGGTGTGAAAGTATTAGGAACAGAAATATGAGCAAGAAGAGTAAAGAGGAATCAGATGGACAATAGATTACATTTATATTTTCGCAGATTAATGTTGGTTAGAAAGCATGGAACCGGAAGTGAGTTCCACCGAAAGTGCGAGAAAAGAAACTGTTAGCCTAGGCATTACATCTGTATCTCGCCAATTCAGCTATAACTGCGATTAAATTTTAAAATACCGAGTTATCACAACGAAGTGCTTATCTGAACAATTACCACATAAAATTACCAATAGAAAAGACACAGAGAGGCAACCCTGCGGTGGTGGGAAGTGACTGAAGCCGAGCTACCAGATCAGGACTAATAATATGGCTGATTCTTCTTTGGATTTTATCAAGTAGCTTAAGGTAAATAGCAGGGGCACAAGACCATATGTGGCAGCAATACTCTAAACATGGACGAATGATAGACATATAGATATCTAATATATATTCTGGAGAGAATAATTGTCTCGCACGACACTGTGAATCTACTTTCTTAGCAGCTGACCTAGTAATAAATTCAATATAGTCTCTCCGCTTAATATTATCTCAGAATGTTAGCCCGAGAAGGCGCAATGGGTTACTTTTCTGGAGGATAGTATCAGCCATGCTTATGGAAGGCAGAATGGGCTCTCTCAGATGATTAAAGAAGAGATGTTTAGTTGTGGAGCGTTAAAATTAACAAGGCATCTTTCGCCCCAGTTAAAAAAAAACTAAGGCTCAGTAATATGAACACGGCCATAACGTTCCCACTGTGATTGGAAAATAATGCATTCCTATAACACTACCAAAATGCATAAAACAATTCATCCATTCAGTTAAAAGTAATAAATAAAATCGCCTTCGGTAATGACTAAAAGTATAGCCGAAAGCGTTTGTAAATGCAGAACATTCGGACAAATTCTACGTCATTTATATCGCGAAACAGAGAAAATTATTACAAGAAAAATTAAATAAAAAGGAACTTAACCACAATAGTTTGTGAATCATTGTTAATGAAACATATATAAAATATGGATTGTTACCCAAATATACAATTATATATATGTATGTGTGTGTATGTGTGTGTGTATGTGTGTGTATTTCTCGTATCTTTGCAAAAGGACACAGGCGTGTACTAAAACTGCGAATTTTAAAATCTTTCTCATTATGCTTCTATTTGGTCAAAAGGCTTGGAATAAATATTATAAGTTATATTATCAATATTATTATATTTTTTACCTCTCGAAATTATTCCCTCGGTCAGTTATATATATATATATATATATATATATATATATATATATATATATATATATATTATTATTATTATTATTATTATTATTATTATTATTATTATTATTATTCTACGAACGAAGAAGCATTCTGAATCGCATTTAACTTGAGACCACAATAATCTCTCAAATTTTTTGTCATCTTCTCTGCTGGAGGCTGTATGATGGAGCAGGGTCTAATATCGATATGGACATCGTGATCAATCAGTGTCAAAGTAGTTAATGCAGTTTAATGTTTTGAAAAAGTGTTTATTTATACGCATTGGGAAATTGATATGTTTTATTGGCATTTACGTTTCGCATAACACTGTAATCAGTACCTTAATCACCATGAAGACCCGTACAGCAGAAAATTATCAAGGATTCTATGGACATTAGCCTTTTTGTTTTCCCATGCTTGTATATTGCTTTATCGATTAGATCTTTTTTGCTTGTTGCTATGGATTTTGTTTTATCGCCACTTATTTGAGTTAACTATTAAGTCGGGTCATAAATAATATCTAATATTGGGAAGCAGTTGTAATGACGGACGTATCATCCTAACTACACGTTGCTTCAATGTATCCTAACAGTCGATGAAAAGTGGGTTACATACAACAATGTTCAAACACAAAAATTGAGCTGAGCTCCATGTAAGTTAGTGCGTATGGTGGGTTCACTGGGCTATTATTTATTTAGTGTTCTTACAACGCAGTGAAACACCAAATATCTTTTTATACGAAAAACAGCTGGAACGTGTCCGTAAAAGTTTACCCACAGGGTGTCTCGCGTTCATTAATGGGAAAAATGTTTTCTTTACAGGAATCGAAATGAGTTATACAGCAGGAAATTAATTTTGAACAGATTTTGTATGTTCTACCCCCATCCACCCTAATCAGCAGAACTTGCACTAACCAATTAATACGTTTTTAGATCACTGCAAAATGCTTTATTTGGAGGGAATTCCTCTAATTAAAACCAGATTCAAGTTTTCGTGTCAAACCAGCGCCATTTTATGGAAACCTATGGAGAGCTTGCCTGATAAATGATTGCAACTCATTGCAAATAATGCTGAATATATATTTTTAAAAAAATTGATTAAACTTTATTATTCGAAGGATCAAGCTGATAAGCAAAAATGGAAATTATGCATGATACAAAGTGCCATATCAAGAAGATGCAGCTTGGTTTCTGTAAATGAGTCGTCTCAAATCCCCCATATACCCTGGGAATTAGGGATCATCTTCAAATATGCTATAATTCCACACTTCACAGTTCAGAATGTTTTATCTGCCCCCACCTCGTGTAAGATCTGGACGATTTTATAAACTTTATTGCTTTTTCTTTTCGCATTTACATATTTTTCTAATGCCTTATAATTTTACAGTTGAAATAAAATACAAAGAATAATCTGCAATTTTATTGGGTCTGACATGTCATCTCGGCTTCAGTCACTTTCCCCCTGCCTTTTCTATACATAATTTCATGTTGATTGTTGTATTGAGCTTTCCGCTATGGTATCTAGACTTTATTAATTTAAGAGCATTACTAGATTGGCGGCAATGTCTCATCCTTTTAAAGTTGAAATGGCTAAATGTAACTCAAAGTTCTATTCTAAGAGTTTTTTTTTCTATCACACTACTCACTAATGCTTGCTCTTTTATTGATCGCTCCTTAATGTTTTTCTTATATTCTTTCACAATCATTAACCCCGTCCGTTTAGGTGGCTATATAGACATTAAAACGCTTGCGGTCAAAAGATTTTTTTAAAAAATGTCGACTGTCGCAAACACATCTTACACCTTGTAGAGCTTCTTTTACTTTTAGCCTTTTTAACAGATTTGGAATTTTCATGATATGCTTTATCATGTTCGCTAAACTCTAGAGTATATTATATATTCAAATCTAAAAAGAGTTCGGTTTATGCATATAAGATTACATTATGAGAGACAACCCAAATTGTGTGCATAATTTACGTGGGACAAATATCGAGAAGTGTCAACGGGATATTCGAATGCGGGTAGGGACATTTCCTCACGGCCGATTCAACAACGGCCAACTCATTTCCGTGACAACACATCTACAGGATAACTAACCACCAGCCTACTCTGGACGAAGACAACTCAACCCTGACGTCGAATTCATAGCTTCAAACTGTTGTTAGCTGTCATCTTGTGCTCAGCTCTTAGATCGGCTTTCAGTCGTAGAGATTTTGAAAGTTTGGCAGTTTGTCAGTGATTTATTAGGTAAAACAGCCTATTTAGCTGACAAGTATTTAATTTTCAAGATCAGACAAAGAACCATGCGGAAGTACCAAAAACAAGACTGCACACAGAGTTGGGGATGGAGCACCCCGCAATATGGAGATTCATTACGGGACTGAAAAGGATGCAAAGATGCATTTTTCGATTAAGTAATTTGAAGTCAACCCCTTCCCTTTCCCCATTAAATTGAAGACGTATATGAAGACAAATGAAAGAATTTTGCACACTGTTTATTTTTTCGCAACGATATCCAAGTGAATATTTGAATGAATTGCATAGAATTTTCAAGAAAATATTTAATTAAAAATTAAGTCAAGTATTTAAAAATTATCCTTAATAAATTATTTAAAGAAAAATCGACAAGAATATTTCGCAGCTTGCATATCGATGGGTTGTTCTCGGGCTTAGCAGGCTGGCGGTGAGTTGTTCTGGAGATTAGTTGTCACAGAGGTGTTGGCCGGTGTTGAATCGGCGGCGTTGAGTGGGCGATGATGAGTGGTCCTGCATAAGTTCGAATCTGCCTTCGCTCGCTCCTCGCTGCTTCGTTCGGGTGTCGCCGCTCCAAACGTGACGTCCGCCTGTTTGCGTCAGTCGTGTTGTCCCGTCCTGTGACGACCAACTGGCTTGGTATCGGTCGGGGCACCCAAATGTGACGTTCTAACCTTTTGGTGATTCGGATGGGAATCTGGTTAGATTCGATATCAGCCTCGTCGTTCCCAACTCACTTCCAACGTCTGGTTACCAAAGTAACTGCGTTGATCTCCAGTCTGCCTACCCACGTTGTGAATTGATCTTAGGTAGACGAAATCAATCAGTAGTTGGGGCCGTAATGCAAATCGAGTTCAAGCGAGGGAGACACCGCACAAATATGCATAAAATAAAATAAAATGATAACTCAAACGTGTCGGTCTCACGCCGGTCTCCTCCGCCGGTCTTCCTGCAATCTCTTCGCCGATTCTGTATGAGTAAGGAACACTGCTCGGCATCTCCCTCTCGAGTTGCTGCATGCTCATTTGATTATCGCTCGTTAATTTCCTCTTACTCTTAACCTTCCATATTAGTATGCCCCCTATGGCTATAACTATGAATGTACCCATCACTACCGACCAACTTACCGCGATCGGCTCATCGTCTTCCCAAGCCACACCTTCATTTCCCAACGCACTTAACTTGTCCCTCAGTTGATCCATATCGATCTTTTCTATCGGCTTCATTAGTACTGGCATTTTATTCAAGGTAACATTGGAGAATCCCTTCACTATTGGGTCCCCCAACTCTGTACAAATGACTAAGCCTCTGCCAATCATTTCTATGATTGAATCTTTCTCTTCATATCTTTCTTCTTCCTGGTAATAGGGAGGGTGAGGAAATAGATATCCCAAATGCCGAACATCCCATGGGTAACTTTAACAGGGATAATGGTGGCCTTACTCTTAATGTCCTTGTGGATTCTCCCCCACATACCCTGATAGGTTTCTGTGTGGCTACTGCCCACACCCCGTCTGAAACACTGATAGCTTGTGGTAATGCCGTGTTTGCTAATACCTCTACTTGGCAAGTTCACTTAATTCCCTCTCTCTTCCCTTCAAACAATTCTAGTATGCACATTTTGTGGTTACCAGCTATATAGATAGGGCTTAACGAGGTACAAGTCCCTAGAGCATCATTTCTACACTTTCTAGCTTCTTCAGCTGTTAGCAACATGAATTTCGTTCTCCCCGAATTTAAAGCTATGTATTCTGTTTCCACCTTGTACCTTGCTATCATTACCAAACCTTGATCTCTTCTGGG
>CAHIKZ030004817.1:790000-902500 GCA_903632075.3 Acanthosepion pharaonis | reverse complement strand
TAAAGAAGAACAAGCGTTTTTTTTTTTTTTTCAAAAACCCTCGTATCACTTTTGAAAAGGAAAGGGGAGCACATTGAGGTATGTATTTTTAATAAATCTCGAGAATTTTGCATTTGTTTTGGTATACTATGAGTGTACTTGTTAATAAATCACTGTTAATTAAAGAACAAGCCTTACTTTGTCAGCGACCCTCGTACAAATGTCGAGAAGGAAAATGAAGGACCTGATTTTTAATCAATCCCTAGAATTTCGTGTTTGTTTTGGAATGCTGTGAGTCTACTTGCTATTAAATCATTGTTAATTAAAGAAGAATAAGCCTTACTTTTACACTGACCTCCGTACTACCTTTGAAAACTAAAGGAATCATATTCTAGGATTTGCTTTTTAATCAATGCCGATGCGTTTGTGTTTGGTTTAGAAAGCTATTAGTGTACCAGCTATTGAATCTTTTTTGATCATAGATTAAGAAGCCTTACTTTTTCACTCTCCTTCGTACCATTTTCGAAATGGAAAGGGGGAAAATTTTTGGACTTGATTGTTAATAAACCCCGAGAGCTTTCTGTTTGTTTTGGTATACTATTGAATCTATTTTAATCAAAGACTTACGTTTTCACCAATCCTCGTAATAATTTCGAGAAGGAAGTAGAGCAGATTCTAGGTTTTGATTTTGAATCGTGATTCATTTGTGTTCTTATTGTACTTTAATATTAAATATATTTCAACAAAAGACGTAAAAGGCATTAGATTCTGAACGACGGTCATGTGGCTATTATGACGGTTTAAGACTTGATCAGAAATGTTAAGATATTTTTGTATCCATTAGTATAATTTGATTTCTTTCACTATTAAATCAGTCGTAATTAAAGAGAAAATGAGCAATCTCTTTGACCGATCATCGTATTTGTAACTTTCTTTGTTAGAATCTTTTTTTGTATTTAAAGAACAACCAAACATAATAAGCCTTTACATTATTTATGTATATTCGATAAAACGTTATTGCAAAAATAATTTTAGAATATAAAAGATTAAAACCGCCTCATAAAGTGTTCTTGCTTATAATCGATGTTTGTTTAACAAAAAAAGGACCGGCTTTTGTTTTGGGTTTATTGATTGAATTCTGTCAGGATTGATTAGGGAAGTATTAGCTTTCAGCAGCTCTCATCTACTTCTGTAAGTTATTTATAGTGAAATGCTTGACCGACGTCCTCACCCGTTTAGTTTATTTCTCTCACTGCGACGTACTAACAACGAAACTTTATGGTTATTTTTTTGGCTGGGAATCTCATGATCGGACGGAACATGGGAACACATGACTTTCAAAATCGCATTGCTGCGAAGTGGATATAAAAAAGTATTCAGCTGGAAATTGAACTCGAATCGGAATACAATATGGACGTTTACTGAATTGCTATTTAATATTACGTAGATACCTCCACAAGATCGCTAAAAAAAAGAGCATAGCATGATGAAATAATAACATAAGCATTTGCAGTCTCTCCCAAATATCAGTTAATTCTCGTAAATATCTACATAAGATGTTCATCCAATATGCGGTCGGTAAGAATATCTTACACTCACAGAACATATTGAAGGCAAGAAATACAGTTTGTTCTAATCAGATTGTGAATGTCTACAATATAGCCCTATCCATCCAATATATAGACAAAACTTCACAAATATATGCTAGGATTTTTTTTTCTTCCCCAACAAGATCATTTCTACTTACCCGTCTTAATTCTGTTCTTTCTTGGCTTTAAATCAAAACGCTGCGATCGCTAGTTTGTATCCCCTTTTGTGTGCCAGCAATATTCTTACTTTGTTAACTTTCTGCCATTTTACAGTTGCTTTGTCTTGTATATATATAGTTGCTTGCTTACTTTTTTCCCAGTTATTTTCTTTTCTTTCGCTTGTTATTGCATATTCTGGATTTTGTAAGTTCATTTTGTTGGGCATTTCTGCCAATAACATTTAACCATGATTAATAGCTCTACAGCAAAGAGGGCCAGAATTAAACTCTGTTTCAATAGTGACCAATCAAAATACGAGCTGATATTTTAAAAAAAGCGTTTAACCCACGTAACGAGCTTTTGAAGATGGGTGTCGGAACAGAATTTTGGATAGATAGCAAAAAGACAAAACTTACTAAGCCATATAATGAACAAAGAATCGTGTAGAGCAAATGACTGCCAACGGCTGGAAGAGACTGAAAGAAAAATGGGGACAACAAAATCTCGCAGATACAGAACTATAACTACCTGCTTAATGTTGCAACAGAGAAAGGAATATGGACAGAGGAAAGCGCAATGCATAGCGAGTGACGCCTGACAACAGCTAAGTAAATATAATTAGAAATATGTGAGGAAACACAAAGTTAGTATTTAATCTTATATATGACATTGAGCTTTGGCGATTTTTTTTTGTTATTTCTAATCCTAGTAGAAATGACTGAAAAAAAACTTTCCTCATCTCCAATTTATAGCCAGAAGCACACAAGTGCATGCTGGGATATATTCCTGTAAATAAGCCAGTTCTCAGCTATATCTGATTCAGTCCCGGTCTGTCTCGTCTTGATGTCAGAACGCTACGTTAGCATATCCGAATTAACTTTATCAACGCCAATTCATAGTTTGTCATTTTTTTTTGCCATATTACTGTTGCTTTGTCTAATTGCTGTTCATTTACCTTGCATATATTCTTTGCTTGCTTTATATTATTTTTGCCCTTTTCTTTTCTTTTTCTTGTTGTTTATTTCAAACTTTGTCAATTTTTATTGTTTAGCAGTCCTGCCATTTATCTATATTTAACCCTGACTACACACACTTCAATTTTCATCGTAGATAAGGATTGGATTGGAGGGATAGATATGTGAGTATAAGATCAAACAAAAGGGCAAAACACATAACCAACATTGACGCTTCAATGAAAATAGAAACGACAACGAAATCAGAAGCTGATATTTTTTTAAAAAAGCTACAATTTGCTGTTAAGCGAGACAAGAAATGGGTTGTTAATTCTAACGCCTCCATAACGAAACTTCGTTCTGTTAATCATCTGAAGGAATCCAGTTTGCCTCCTATCAACATGGCTGATTCTAACCTAAAGGTGAGTGACGCCATTGCGACTTCTCGAGCTAATAGTCTCTGCTGACATGAACTGGAAAGAGTATATTAAATCTATTGTTTAGTCTGCTGCTAAGAAAGTTGGTTCATTGTGTCGTACTAAATATTTTTTCTAGCCAGAATCAAGTTTCGTATCATTTCGTCTATCATCCGCCCATATTTGAATATTACTGACGCATATGGTTCGGTGCTAAATATTTCCAGGTTTTCTAATAAAATAAAAGAAGAATCAGCAATATCATTGGTCCTGACCTGGCGTCCCACGCTCAGTCACTTTTCCACCGTCATAATGTAACTTCGCTATGTTTTTTTTTCTTTCTATAAATACTCTCGGACAATCTCTCCGCTACTCAGAATCTAAGCGCAGTACTAGATTGGCGGCGAGCTCTCATCATTTTACAAATTAATTGGTTACATAACCGTAAGTCCTATGCTAATAGTTTCTTTTCTCGCACTTATCCTTTGCAGAACATTTTTCTGGCTCCATGCTTTCCAGGCAAATTTAGATTAAATTTCTTCGAATAAAGCCATGTGAAATTCAATCTCAATCTTTATCTATAGTCCTTATGATTACTCTTCTGTTGTCTTCGCTTCTTAATAATGTTTCACTTTTTCTTTGAGTACAAATCCGATTTGTAGGTATTGTTAAGAATGAATTAGGAATTCTATATCTCATGACTGTGATTAGAATCAAATTCAGGCACAGTTAAGTTTACATAATGAGTAAATAGGTCTTAGAAAAGTTGGTACTCACACGACAGATTGAACTCAAGAGGTACAAACGAAAAAAAAACTACTTAGTGAACTTGAGTAGGTGGATTGCTGTGCAAAGTTTAGGAGAGAAAACAATAAGGCATATTTTATTAAAATCTATGAAGTTGTGGAGAGCCATGATCGTCGATTCTATGGAGGGTTACGACAAACAGAAGACAAAGAACTGACTGCGCGTAACTGAAACACGGATAAGTGATAAATGTAAATTGTTAATATTGCAATTATTGCAAAATGTTATATGGACTCTCAGGAATTTTACAGCAGGTCGTAAAATGAACGCCATTCAGCATATCTGTAAAAATTATTAAGAGAAACAATTAACTCATAAACCAAGAAGAAGAGACAAAGGTGCAATAACGATGCCGTGAAAACGATGAAAAATAATTGGCTTTGCTTCTTGAGTTTGTAATAATACCGTTGCTCTGCATCGTGACGTCTGGAAGTGACATCGTAGAAATTGCACCTGCATCGGAATAAACTTTAACGACACGAAAGAAAATCACGTCTTATTTTGTAGTGGACATAGCGAGAACATCTCAGGGTCACATCCATCGATCTGGTTTTAAAGATCATAGTTACGATTGTTTTTTGTCGGTGGGGTAGGGGTCAATTTTATTTTCAAATTCTATTCGATGTTTAACTATTTATACTATTTACATTGTTCTGACTGTTGTCCTCATCTTTGTTGGCAGATTCACGACGTTTTGTCCGTTGTACGCCCTGATCTGCTTCAGGTGATTGGAATTTCGAACCGAAACATTTATTTCGTCCACCTGGGTAGATTGTTCTAGTTTCACGTGCCATGTCTCTTCCGGGTATATCAGTAATTTTCTCTTTAACTCAACCCTCTAAGTTTATGTTAATCTCTATTGTAACTAAGTATTGAAATCTCAACTCTTTCGGTCAAGTCACTGGATTACTTTAACAAACGCTTTTATTTACTGGGTCATTTATCCTCAAGGACTCGGTTCGAAATTGTAATCACCTGAAGAATTCTGGAAGGTACTTCAGTCGAAACATCGTGAATATGGCAACAAAGCCCAAACAATGTAAATAGTGTAAAAACACCTCATCTAAGTAATATAGACAGATCGTGAAGAAGGTCGGAGCGTTCATCGACCGAATAATCGTGTATATGACAATAAAGATGAGGACAGCAATCCGAACAATGTAAATAGTGTAAATACTGACAATACACCATATAGACAGATCTTTAACTGCCTGACCTAATTAAAGACCTTTCCATAACGAGAAAAAAACGATTTTAGCCTGAAACTCATTTATAGGGTACCCCTCCCTATGAATTTCTCCTTCAAATCTTTCATTGAGCATTTAGGCATCTTAACCAACACATGGGACTGAAATTGTTATGAATCAGTGAACAAAAACAAAGAGAAAAATGACCGGAATTTACTCTCCCACTCACTTCAACAAGTTCTCTCTGTCTTCATTCCACCTTACGCTTACAGCCACACCAGATCACCGAAGTTAAGCAACGTCCAGACTAGTCAGTACCTAGATGGGTGACCGCCTGAGAATATCAGGTACTCTAAGCTTAGATGTACGGGTGCTGTAATCGTTAATGGCTTGGAATTGTTAATCGGAGAGTCGAGTTACAAATCCCGTTACGTTCGTTGTATTGACTTGCGCGCAAACAGCCTTGGCAAAGGTATGAAGCCACCTCTCCTTCCTCCAGCTATAGGTTAATTGTTAAGATTTGTATCAATAAACCATTACTATTAAAACAAAAAAAAATCTTAGAATCTATTTGTTTTATCGATTTCACTCAAAATAAGGGAGTAAAGCCACTGCGACTCAAGGGGTTATTGTGTTTGGAAGAATTAGAAAACTGAAACTTTATTAAGGAACGAGAAGAAAAGAAAAGTAATCAGGAGGAGAATACATAGGTTTATTTTACGGCATATCAATCTCAATTGATTATTTAATGCACACGAGATTTTAAGATAGGTTGGTATGACCAGAATATGTATTCTTTGTAAGAAATCAGTTTATAGATCAGGTTTCATTGATGTAGTTTTGTGAAGAGAGTTTTTTTTTGTCCAGAGTAAAATCTATTGCTAGATATTTTTTTTTACAATAATAATGTGGCATTTTTGACAAAATGCATTTCTGGTAATAATTCCTTTTCAAATATGTATTGCTGGTAATAACTCCCTTTCAAAAATGTATTGCTGGTAATAATTCTTTTCAAAAATGTATTGCTTGTAATAATTCCTTTTCAGAAATGTATTGCTGGTAATAATTCTTTTCAAAAATGTATTGGTGGTAATAATTCCTTTTCAAATATGTACTGCTAATAATAATTTCTTTTTAAAAAATCTATTGCTGGTAATAACGTTTTAAAAATGCATTACTCGTAAATTTTGTTTTTTGTTAAAAATGTATTACTGGTACTTTTACTTTAGAAATCTATTTTTATACTTTCATAGTGTTTTCACCCCAATCTATGGGTTAACGCTATTTGACCATATCGTGGACCCTAACACGTAAAATATTTTCTGGCTTTAAATAACCTGCAAATGTTTGATAAGCCGCAGAAAACGAATCAGTCAATAAATAAATCAATCACTCGATCATTCCTCATTAAGTTTCCCTGAGAAATTGCAAAATTTAATTTTTCATGGTTTATTCTTGAAATTATTTTCTTGAAAGAGAAATAGTGAGGAAGATATTTAGTACTTTTGGTGATTATTCCCAAACGTTTCGTTATTACATGAAGATATTATTACACGACGATATTATTACATGATGATATTATTACACGATGATATTATTAAACGACGGCATTATTACATGATGGTATTATTACACGATGATATTATTACATGATGATATTATTAAACGACGGTATTATTACATGATGGTATTATTACACGATGATATTATTACACGATGATATTATTACATGATGATATTATTACACGATGATATTATTAAACGACGGCATTATTACATGATGGTATTATTAAACGACGATGATATTATTATTATGATGATATTATTAAACGATGATATTATTAAACGACGATATTATTACATGATGGTATTATTACACGATGATATTATTACACGATGATATTATTACATGATGATATTATTACACGATGATATTATTAAACGACGATATTATTACATGATGATATTATTACATGATGATATTATTACATGATGATATTATTACACGACGATATTATTACATGATGGTATTATTACACGATGATATTATTACATGATGATATTATTACACGATGATATTATTAAACGACGATATTATTACATGATGGTATTATTACACGATGATATTATTACATGATGATATTATTACACGATGATATTATTACACGATGATATTATTAAACGACGATATTATTACATGATGGTATTATTACACGATGATATTATTACATGATGATATTATTACACGATGATATTATTAAACGACGATATTATTACATGATGGTATTATTACACGATGATATTATTACATGATGATATTATTAAACGATGATATTATTAAACGATGATATTATTACATGATGGTATTATTACACGATGATATTATTACATGATGATATTATTACACGATGATATTATTAAACGATGATATTTTTACATGATGGTATTATTACACGATGATATTATTACATGATGGTATTATTACACGATGATATTATTACATGATGATATTACACGATGATATTTTTTTACATGATGATATTATTGAAAAGGGAAATACCTTTGTTGATACGATGATATTAACTGGGAAAGTATTTTCGGAATGAGTTGGAAATAATGGACATTGGGTTTAGGCTGGAGGCAGAGGATGACTTAAAGACCGTGGTGTAAATATGTTAAAAATTCATCAAATATTCACTTTTATGAATTTCATTGGCGGATGAGAGAATAATTGTAATACATTTTTTTCTCTCTAATTTATATACTTTCTTCCATTTTGTTTATTTTATTTAGCTCCTTCCTGTTTGTTTTTTTTTTCTTTTTTCGCAAACATATAAGCTGTAAAACATGGCGATATTATTTACGTGTTGATCGGTTTATCTGCTTTAGGGCAAGGTTATCTGTGTTTGTGGACGAAAATAAAAAATTAACTCCACACAAAGATCAGATTAGTATCAGTGTACTCTGGTTAAGTATTTGCAAGATGATTTCACTAGTCTTCCCAAATAGTAGAAGAAAATGTGTTTAGATAACTTTTAATATCGTGTGTTCAAATCTGAACAGAATATTATAGCTAATGCTTCTTTTTTTTTCAAGAAATTTCGAAACATGGAACGCACAAAAGTCATACTTTAATCATTAATTCTAATTCTAACATTGTTAAATTGTTTGAAAATTATTGCGCGGAGGTCATCTTAAAAAAAAACATGATGAATTATATCGTCTGACCATGACTTTTAAAGGTCATCTCAAAAGAAAAAGGAAGAAACAAGTATTGGGTTTGAAAGTCATTACAAGCAAAATACTAATCATGGTGAATAATACTAGTGAAGATACAAAACTCAATAAATGGTAAAACACTGGTAGAAATGACGATATTTGTTTAATTGATCATCAAGTTCTCGCCGCATGACGATTTAAAAGGGGAATCAACAACAGAATTACCAAAAATAAACAGGCAATGTTGAAGAATGGAGATCAAACAAACTCAGTTTCAGTCTCACGTTGTCTGCTGACCTTAGATGAAACAAATACATTGAGTCAATTGTGTAGAATAACAAACGCTTCAAATGCTGGATCGATCTATGCTTAATCCAATGGTCGGGCAGAGCTCGCTGTCAAAACGGCCAAGAGAATCGAAAATGGCAAAACAGGAGCCCAAGGATCGTTGGGCAATAACCGTGAAGCAAGAGCCATCCTCCAATACATGAATACGTCCATTCAAAACATTGGGCTATCCCCTGTTCAACTACTACTACACCGCCGACTACGTGACTACATACCATCCCACCCCCACACTCTATAAGCCACACGCGAATTGGATAACCGCAGCCCAAAATCGTGAGATAAGTCTGTCCCGGCGGAACGCTCATCTCATAGAGTGATACAACAGAACAGCACACACTTTAAACCCCCTTCAAAAAGGACAAATAGTGGTACTACAACGACTAACAACCCGCCGATGGGACACAACAGGTCAGGTCATTGAAGCCCTCCCCAACCACCGTATCAGAGTTGACGGATCAGGTAGAATTACTTTACGAAATCGCCGATTCCTCAGGAAACTGGATACACCTACAATACCAGTTCCCAGACCTAGTGCCTTACTCGAGACACCTACACCAGTGCCACAAACATTCGACGCTGACATTTCAAACCTACGGAGCTCCTGAGGAACTCAGCAGTGATGGTGGGCCACCCTTCGCATCCCTTCCATTCAAGCAATGAAATATTCCACTTTCCACTTTAGCACAATGTGATTGGTTGCTGGTACATGACTGGAGGTATTTTTGTATAAATACCAGCTTGATTCATCAGTTAGTTTGCAGGAGTTGTATTGAGTTACAACATGCTTTATTTTTGTCTGCCAGCTGGACGCTAGCTGGGACCCTTAAGCCGGTAAATGCTGTTTATTGTATTGTTATTCTACAAATTGCTTCGTCCACCGCAAGGAAAGTTGGCTCCCTGTGCCGCGCCAGGAAATTTTTGTCCGCGGAATCGATCCTTCAAATCTACAAATCAACCATTCTCCCTATGCATGGATTATTGCTGCCATATAGGATCTAGATCCCCTTATGTTTGTCTCCGGGTTCTTGATAAGATCCAGAGACGGATATGCAATGTAACTGGCCCTGATCTGGCATCTCGTCTGCAGTCGCTCTCTCACAGACGTGCCGTCGCCTATCCCTGTCTTTTTTACAAATACTTTCATGTTAATTTTGCCTCGGTTCTATTAAAATATCTTATCCAGAATAGGTAGGTGAGAAAAATACATTGAGAAAATATTTAAAGCTCTTCACTATCCACATAATTTCATGCTCAAATCTAACAGTTTGAATCTGATATAGATGAAATATGGATCGAACTCCTTCTTCACTACCTACATCATTTAATATTCAACGATAGAAAACGAGCTTACTAAATCCATAAATAAAAATAAACGAAAGCACTTCTAACAACGACCCAAATCCTAACCTCTCACAGTCTTTCTATAAAACTTTTAAAGAAATTAGTTATCCCTAATAGTAGCATATTTGCCAGCACGTCCAACATTCGGATACATAATTAGGAAAAAATCCAACACCAATATAGATGACGTTACATATGGAACAAATTCTTACAATGTAAACTAATTTATATCGGAGAGACATCATGGAATCTAAAAGCCTGTATGTACGAACAGGAGAGTTACGTTTTATATTCAAGATCGCTCGTAATACGTAGGAACAAACTGGCCATAACTTCGATTTTACCAATGCCACCATAATTATTTACGTTCAAAGTACATGGAAGGATTACTAATTAATATATTATCAACTATAAAACCTCTTCAAAATATTTTATTACATCACGAAACTTTATTAACTCTATTTTTGAAGGCTCTAGTGTCTGTTTAAGACGAACAGTGTGTACGTAAAAACGTTCTCAAATGAAGATGGGAAAATAGGCCAAATATAATGTCTCGTGGACACATAAACACACACACATACAGACTTATGAATATAGATTATCAGCTAAGTCCCATTTCGACATATTAGAAGTATTATACACTTTTACTGTATGAAGCTATATTTACGATTTCTCAGTGAGGTTAGGAATCTGTTTATCTTGGATCTTCAAATTAACGCGCCAACTCTCCTTGAGTTCAGAACGCCATAAGTTATACTAGTGCTTGTTTAACAATTCGAAAGCATGAGAAACATGTTTAAGCAAGTAAACTCAAACCAAAAACTAAAAACAACAGAAATTCTTTCTTCTTTTCTCCATATCTAATTTTTTGATGAAGATTTTACTAAAGTGAAATATGCTAGATTGCTAAATGTTTCCTATTTGTGTTTAGCTTATCATATAATGTATTATGTTCTTTATATATGTATATATATATATATATATATATATATATATATATATATATATATATATACAGTATTTACATTATTCGGTCTATTGTCCACATATTTGTCGCCATATTTATCACATTTCGGCCGTTGTACGCCCCGGCCTTCTTCAGGTAGTTGGAATTTCGAACTGACCCCTTTATTTCGATCACTGGGGTAGACTGTTCTAGTTCCACGTGCCATGTTTGATGGATGTCAGTTATCAGTTATCTCCTGCTTATTTTCCCTCTGAAAGTTCTCCACTGCCTTAACCGGGTATTGAACTCACAATCTTTGGGTCTGTCACTGGATCTAACCAACGCCTTTATCCACTGTGCCATGTGTCCTCAAGAACAGTCTACCCCAGTGATCGAAATAAATGGTTCAGTTCGAAATTTCAACCACCTGAAGAAGGTCGGAGCGTACAACGGCTGAAACGTTGTGATAAATATGGCGACAAAGATGAGGACAATAGTCCGAATAATGTAAATACTGTACATAATACCTCATCTCAGAAATATATATATATATATATATATATATATATATATATATATATATATATGAACAATTTTGCCAACATTCCAAGAAAGAAAATCTGTGTTAATACTACACAAAAGACAGTGGTTAAGCATGGAAAACTATAAGGAAAAGTACTTTCTTTTAATAATATGTGGAATTATCCACTCTTTACCTGATGAATGTCGCGAGACTAGAAACCCGTGTAGCAAAATATGCAAAATAAATTATAATATATATTTTTTTAAAAATCCACATCATAAGCAAAACGTTTTTGGTTTCTCTCTTCTGCTCAAAATATACACTTTCTCTTGTTGGAGCAATTATAACCTCTTCCTTATATATATATATATATATATATATATATATATATATATATATATATATATATATATATATATATACATTTTGTGTGTATATATATATATATATATAAATATATATATGTATGTGTTTTTATATATATATATATATATATATATATATATATATTTATATATGAACAAATATACTCTTAAGATATGCTATATTTATGGAATAAAGTGCCCAATATCAGAAGTTGAGCGTGATCAAATATAAAAGTGAACATATATACATGCGTATTAGTATCTAGTGTATATATATATATATATATATATATATATATATATATATATATATATATATATATATATATATATATATATATATTTAGTTTATGCAAACTTAGGTAATCCGTGTGGGTAGACCTGAGGAGGATGATATCCAGAGAGCTCAATGTAAAATTCAGAGCATATATGTTTGAATAAAAGACAGACCACGTTAAGATTCCATGTAATAAGCTATTTCACCATAACCCCTTTAACAGGGTTCTGGATCATCAGACTTTACTTCCAAAAGCTGAAATATATATATATATATATATATATATATATATATATATATATATATATATAAAGCTGAAATATATATATATATATATATATATATATATATATATATATATTTAATTTAATTTATTATATATATATATATATATATATATATATATATATATATATATATATATATATATATATATATATTAATTTCATCCAATGTATATAATAGCGTAATTTATGATCTTTGTAGTCTGAATTTTTAAGATAATTTGATTACAGTGTCAGGGATATATAATTTGATCAACGGCCAGCACTATATACGTTTCTTTTATGTCTCGTGTATTAAACCACCTTCTTAAATGTACCTTCAAAATTAAGTCTTCAAAAATCGCATGATACGCGAGTATATCCGGTATATATAATATGGAACCTGAATATGGAACCTAAGAAATACACAATCTCAAAAATTGAATAAGATTTTGTACATTTTTGACTGATAAAAGTACTATTATAAAAAAAAATCGTTGGCTAATCGGATAACTATAAAAAAATAAATTGAAAACTTTAGCAAAGCAAGATCTAGAAGAAAAACTAACTTCAAGAATACGACACAGATTCGAGAAAAATATTAGAATGCTTATAACAAATATTTAAAGAGTCACGTTTCGATGATTTAAACAGATAAAAACAGTACAGATTAAGTATATTAGCGTCTTCGGTTACAAAAAAAAAACACAACAAAAAACTTTCAAATTCAAAGAATTACCAGAAATCTGATTTCTTGACAGTTACCAAATGTTGAATATAGAGCTATATTAGTTGTACCCGACGGTAAGTCTCAATATTAATTACGTCAGAGAAATATTCAACCAGCACTCTTTAGACAATCGTAGTAACAATGTGGATTAGTATTTTTGATATGAAAATTATTCTAGCCTTATATATCGAGAATGATCTATTGATAAATATAAACAATCATTGTAACTTTTTTCCACAAGACATTTTTTAAATGGTACACGTTGCAACCAATGCTTTTTGCAACTGTTCCTTCTTGCAAAAGGACTTCACATTCTACACATAGCTTCTGACAACTTTGCGAAAAACGGTTTCAAAGACACGAAATTAATAGAATAACTTCACAGCTCTAGTGATATTAATCATCTGTAAACATATTAATCATAAGTCGGACATTATTCCAAAAAAAAGTTGGATATGAACCCGGAGAAAGATATGCAAGCAAACATATCTGGAAATCAATAAAGCTGCTTCCAGTAATATCAAAATTGAAGCAACAGAAAACATCAAGGGACGCATATTGTATATTGAGAAAGCGGCCATATTAATATAAAAAAATTAGATTATATAAAATTATATATAAAATAAAATACAATTATATAAAATAATATAAAATATAAAAATTAATTTCTTCAAGGATATGGGATATTATATTAATCAAATCTGTTTCTGTGACCTATATACATTGGATTCATAATAAAATGTATATTGCATCAGCATTCTACTTCTATTATATACCATATCCATACAGGCGGTCATGGCCCTCCACATCATTCTGTCCCTTGTAGCTTTTAATAAATTAATAACTATAGCAGAGTGGCTAATTAAATAATATTTAATTAAGTGACAAAAAATCCCTCCAATACTACAGTTCGCTCTTCGAAGGGAGTTTTTCAGACAAATAATTGTTTTTATATCTTCTTTTATGTGCCTAGTCCTCCCAGGACGTAGGTGGTCATGGCACTCCACAATATCCTGTCACTTGTAGCTTTTAATAATTACTTCTTTTTGTTATTTCTTCCAAACCCTGTTCTGCAATCTATTTACTTAAGCTCATCAAGTATATTACGCACTGCTTTCATCTGTCATTCATTCCCTCGATCTGCCCTGTGAGTATCAGATTTTCCAAGCTCTCTTTCCTCATCTCCCAGAAGTTTCAACTGCCTCTTCCTGATGTTAAGTAAAATTTTCCTATTTGTTTCCATTTTTTGTGAAACATCGTTGTTGCTCATAAGTTCGATCCATGTTATCCTCAGCATCTTTCTGTAGAACCACATTTCTTTTGCTTCATGTCTCTTCTTCATCTTGTCTATTCGCTGTCATACAGGAGGATAGATATGTATAAAAAACAGTGAAACTGTCAGATATGCTATTAACGATAATTTTCATAACGATAGTTGTAAGTTGAAGGTCAAACGATATAATTAAATGTATATTCAAAACATTGATAACTTTTAATACAAAGAACATTAAATTGCATAATATACCATATATCTCAATATAGACCTGTTTCTCTATTTTTATACGAATTTTCACCCAATAAAAGACTTAAGAGCCATTTAAGGTAGAGTATTACAGTGTGATGTTGTACGAGCGGAAGAAAGAGCAAGGAGTAATTTCCATGGAGCTATGCCTGAAACATAATCATTGACCCTCGATTTGAAGAGGCCGAGATTGTCATGATTGGGAAAACCTACTGGGAGTCTGTTCCGTAAAGCAGCAGTTATTGGTATGAACAGGTTTGGATGCATCTCATTTCTTACTATGAGAATACGATGTTTATATTCACATATATGTATACATATATGTATCTTGGCCGGTCCCAGTTGCATAAATTAGTGGGGTCCGAAAACATACCAGAGTAAACGCGATAATGTCTTGCAACGTTTCCACTGTGGGAAAAGGTTTGCAGAGTAGAACATAATTACTCACAAGCCCGGGTAGACCCAAAGGAGAACTGGGCAGCTCCAGCTCGTTAGCCAACAATAATTATTTTTTGTTCTCAACAGGCATTTATATCAAGGAATAATAAACCAACCATTTATCGAGCTTCTTTAACAATCCATCGGATATATTTCAACTTGGGTTTTGGGGAGAGCTTGATTCCCAATAGACGTTCAAGACAAGGGGTCTCTTTGAGGGAACACCCATCCATTATGTATGGTGTAAGGATATGCTTGGTAATGGTACAATATTACAACATTGGCTGTGGTGGATTTTAGAAGACGGTAATTTTGAAATTAAGCTCATGTGGCGAGGTAAGAGGACAGATACGCTCTAAGGATCAGGTTCTACAAAATTGTTGTGATTCACTTGAAAAATTGAATATCATCCATATATATTTATATATATATATATATATATATATATATATATATATATATATATATATTATATTTATCTCTCTCTCTCTCTCTATATATATATATATATATATATATACATTATATTTCTATCTATCTATATATGTACATCTGTTCATCTGTGTATATGTAATTCTGTTTATATCTCTCAATCTAGCTATATATTTATTTATATCTATCTCTCTCCCTCTCTTTCTCTGTCTCTCTCTCTATATATATATATATATATATATATATAAAGAAATATAGTCTTAAGGAGTGCTATATTTATGGAATAAAGTGCTCAATATCAGATAGAGCGTGTGTATATATAAAAAGTGAACATAGAAGTCAACACTTAGAGGCGACAGTCTGTTTCATGCTATATGCAATCTTCAGGCCTGACGATTGCATATAGCATGAAACAGACTTTTGCATATAGCATGAAACAGACTGTCTCCTCTAAGTGTTGACTTCTATGTTCACTTTTATATATATATATATATATATATAAATATATATATATATATATATTCTCTTATATCTGTCTCGGTCTATTTATATATATCTATCTAGAATGATAAATAGATAGATTTGATAGATAGATGTTGCAAAAGGTATATAGGTATAAAGTTAATGTGAGAGTCGTGGACATAAAGCGACTAATGTAGATATATATAGAGAACAGATTATAGATTATATATATATATATATATATATATATATATATATATATATATATATATATAGATATAGATATAGATATATATATATAGAGAGAGAGAGTTAGGTAAATGAAATAACTAGATATTAGCGACCGCATACGCTCGTGCTGTCCTAAGCAAATAAATAATTAAAAAATTTCGCCAAGAGGTGTAGACTTAATAGTTTTCAATATGATTAGACAGAGCTAAGAAATTCAATTCCCTTTTTATTCTCTTTTCATTATTATTGACTCACATCTCCACCTCATTCCCTGTACTTAAACCCCACTATTGCTTTAGTACTATTTTAGTACTATTTTAATTTTGAACTATGAATCGGCGTCTATCCCATGATCATCTGTATACTTTTTAAACAAACAATAAGCTGTATATATTGTACGCGACGAGTTGGGTAAACAACAAAATAAGTCGCACACCATACGTAGGTATATATATATATATATATATATATATATATATATATATATATATATAAAATTTCGCTTGAAGATGGAACAGAGCTTATTTTAACTCAATTTAATTTAAATAATTTTATTGAAGTTTTAGGCTCTTGTTTTGAAACATGAGACTTCTTATGTAGCCTTTTGGAATCATATTTTTAAATAAATAATTATATTTATGCTCTACTTTTGTATCGAGCACTATTTTTTTTTAAAATAATAACTAAAATACTAAAGAACTTTAGATTATTTACCTAACCAGTTCCTTCCTATTTTCTATATATTTTCACATACACACACACATATATATATATATATATATATATATATATATATATATATATATATATATATATATATATATATATATATATTTAATATGTGTGTGTGTTTTGATCTCTCTCTCTCTCTCTCTCTGTCTTCCTCACTCTTTCTATCTATCGCTTTCAGACTGTTCACAGTTATCTACCTATCTATTTATTTATCTCAGTGTATAAAACAAACATTCGGATCAGGAATTTGTAATTTACGATCGTTTTATTAATTCAATTTTTCTTCTCTACAAATTTATTCTTAGAAATTTAGCACACCACACACATACTCACACACATACGCATATATGTAAGTATATATATTACACACATACGCATATATATATATATATATATATATATATATATATATATATATATATATATTATTCATGCAATGTTTTTTATAAATGATTAATATTTACACATGATTAATATCTGTACATGTCAGGGGACCTTCTGTTAAGTTAGTATCTTCGAAAACACTTTTCTGCCAAGTTTTGTATGAAAGAAATTGTAATCATTTTGTATAATATATATACACTTTACCTGAACGCTTCATGCTTCACGAAGAAAATTCCCAATACCTTACAATAATTAGCTGTAATTTAACTTGACACATTAAAGAAGAGTGCTGTATCTACAAAAACACAGCTACAATACATACATACATACATACATATATATATATATATATATATATATATATATATATATATATATATATATATATATATGAATTATATATTCAGAAATTCAAAATGCCTCATCTGTAGAGCTATTTCACCTCACAAGAACTAACTTTCAGGATTTGTCAACACCAAGTGGTTAGGAAATAAAATAAACAAGGTAGGTTAAAATTTTTGAACTTTAAACAATCAAGAAAGAAGAAGAAGAGAGAAAGCTAAAAGAGAAAAAGGAAAAAGAAAAAAACCGAAAGGGAAAAAGAATCATATAACTGACACAACAAATCGTCTAATCAAAGCTTAAACACAGTTTCAAGTTTCTTTTTTCTTATAAACTTTTACCTCATATTGGGAATAGTCTATTTCGGCGGACGACTATATAAGACGTCTGTTTTTTCAATCTCAATTCCTCTAACTGCTAAATCCCGCTTCCTCTAACCTTATAAACATGAATTTCACTTCATTCCACACCGGGGTTGAAAAAACAGACAACCACTTTCGTTCGTCGTCTGCCGAAATAGCCTATTCGCATTCGTAAAAATATTTGTTTGATTACATATATATATATATATATATATATATATATATATATATATATATGTGTGTGTGTGTGTGTGTGTGTGTGTGTGTGTGTGTGTGTGTGTGTCTGTATATATACGTATATATATATATTAATAATTTGTATACATACCTATATATATATATATATACGTATATATACTCACACGCATATATATACACTAAATATATATGTATATATGTATGTATCTATACAAATTATTAACATATATTTCTATTTATATATATACGTGTATATACAAACACACACATATATATACACACACACATATATATATATATATATAAATATATACACATATATATATATATACACACACACAACACACACACACATATATATATATATATATATATATATATATATATATATATATAGAGAGAGAGAGAGAGAGAGAGAGAGAGAGAGAGGACTAACTCGCCGTAGATAGACGCGGTTCCGTTAAGTCGTTAAGCCGCGTCTACCAGGGATCCTAAGCACGTTTAGGCGGTGGAAGGAAACAAGAACTCACCGCCGGAAGTCTTCAACCCGATACCTCCCCCTACAACGTATGACGGTCCGGCCATTTAATTCCGAAGAACCAACATCCAGACAACCTGCACATATGATTTTATTATAATGCTGAAAGTTTTGTGCAGAACCAACCACATATATATTCTAATGACGAAAGTACGCAGGTGTAGGTTTTAAGAAAGCTTTATTCAACTGAGAATGCAAGGTTTACGTATATTGTTCTTTTACAGCCCCAGTAAACAGAAATAGATATCTTAAAGAGGAGAGTAACAAAACAACGTAAGAACAATTTGTTATTATTCATAACATATATATATATATATATATATACCACGTATATACATACCAACCACATATACCCATACATACACACGGACACACACACACACACACACACACACACACACATATATATATATATATATATATATATATATATATATATATATATATGTGTGTGTGAGAGGAAATATAATCCCAAGTTGTGCTATATTTATTTGATAAAGTGCTCAATATCGGAGATAGAGCGTGTATAAATAGTGAACATTGAAGTCAACACTTACAGGCGACAAGCTGTTTCATGCAAGACGCTATATATATATATATATATATATATATATATATATATATATATATATATATATATATATATATATATATATATATATATATATATATATACTGGCTGTTTATATATACACTCGTGGCCTGACGATTGTGTTCAGCATGAAACAGCCGGTCGCCTGTAAGTGTTTTACTTCAATGTTCATTTATTTGTATAGATGTATAGATGAGGCATTTTTTGAATTTCTGAAATATATAATTCATATATATATATATATATATATATATATATATATATATATATACGTATGTATGTATGTACATACACACAAACCTGAATAATAAT
Organism: Acanthosepion pharaonis; assembly: GCA_903632075.3. Lineage (NCBI taxonomy): Eukaryota > Metazoa > Mollusca > Cephalopoda > Sepiida > Sepiidae > Acanthosepion > Acanthosepion pharaonis. The sequence goes on along the minus strand of CAHIKZ030004817.1, from coordinate 882,853 downwards.
CATACCTGGTCGTGAAGAGAAAATATTTGAGTATACTAACATAAGTAAGATTTTTCCGCGACTATGTCAGCGTACATGGTGGTTTAAACTAAAATAAGGTCTCCATGACAATACAATCCCGCATACGTTAAGAATAACACTGAGAAAATACTATTCTTCTTACCAACAACATTCAACTAACTTACTACCAAGCGATTGGTACATATTTCTATCGCTGTAAAACGGCTTGATAGGGTCAGCTTCCTCTAAATAAAATAAAAAAAATTCAAGACTTCGTCGAAACTATTTTCACATTAAAACCTGCAACATATTCCTAAAATATTGTGAATTCCTGGCAGATAACCATCACTCCAAAAAATGGTAAACATATAATTGAATATGTCATTGTACTTAAGGAATTAATTTGATAAACAAAAACGGAAATTATTTGTAAATCAACCTGATATATACGTATATAATATTCACGTATATAAATATTTTTGTTTTACTATACACGTTTTTAGATTGAATTTCAGAGCCAGTGTTACATTATTAATTGTTTGAGTAGACACCCTCGCTTTATTTCCAAGCAGTTGTTTTCATGCCGTTCGGCCCAAATCATTGAAAGTATTATTAAAGCAAACAGCCGAAAACGAATCTGTTTTCGGAATTTTTGAAAGCTACTTTTTAGTTAGTCTGTTTTATTGTCTCACCCCAAAAGTCCTAACATCATGGCCGACCTCAATTAACCTTTTTAAGAAAAAAACAATTCTCTTTGGCACTTTTTCTGCTAACTTAGATTTCCTTCCAGGAAACGTAAATAATGTAATTCAAGTATTTTTTTTTCTCAATCTGACAGTATTATATTACCATATATATATATATATATATATATATATATATATATATATATAGAGAGAGAGAGAGAGAGAGAGAGGGAGAGAGAGATTATTTCTAAAATTACGTTTATGGCAATAAGTAATCAAGTCGAAATGAAAAATATATATTGCTTAATTAATTTGTTTATATATATAGAACATTTCTCAAGTATTAAAGAGATATTTTTATTACTTCAAGGGTTATTTCTAATGATTACCCGTATTCCAGTAGATGCCCATTTTATTTTAAACAGTATTAATTTAGTCTACCAGCTCGCCAAGTCAAGATATCTTATAAAGGAGAAGATGTGCACTTCGGCGGGATTTGAACCTGTGCCACATTTACGGAAGAAACTAATGTCTGATTTGGCGTGCTTTAAATCTCGGCTACGATGAATTTCACAATTAGGCGTGGTTCTATTTTATGTTATTTGCTTACACGTGTTTAACTCATACCGTCTATGTGTTTATTCAGTTCTTAATGTATTATAATGTGAGGTATCTATTAGAAATTGGCTATATAGGAAAGTCAAGTCACTGTTTCGTGCCAGAAATTTGTTCTGGTCAGAGTCTATCGTGCACATTTCCAAATCTACCATTCGTCCGTGCATGGAATATTGCTGCCATATCTGGTCTTGTGCTCCTGATATTCATCTCGAGGTTCTTGGCAACATCCAAAGAAGGATTTCTAATATAATCGATACTGACTTGGCATCCCGACTTCAGACACTTTCTCCCAGACGTAACATGGCTTTTCATTGTGATTTCTACAAATATATTCATAGCAAATGCTTCGAGGTACTTTTTAACTTCTTACATGAATTCAAGCTTACTACAAGATTGGCCTCTAGACCCCCACCCTTTTACTGTTGAACTAGCTAAATGCAACCGGCATTTCTACGCCAACATTTCCATTTCTAGCACTTTCCCCCTGTGAAAATCCATTCCGATTTCTTGCTTCCCTGACAACTACAATCTTCAAAAAATTAAATGCAACGCCAATCGATATCTTCTATCTTCTTGAATCCCGTTCACATTTTGTCCTTTCCTGAATTCTTACAATTTTTTTCTCTCACTTTCACAACTCTGCGTACTAGTGGCATTCCCACTTTGGTTGGGGTGAAATGATTAGAACAAATATAAAGACGGATAAGACGTCGGTTGCTCTCCAAAGAACACGAATTTGAATCCTGGCAGAGCAGATTTTCACGAGTGTGCTGGCGTGTATACTAAATTGTTCAAATTTAAAATAAAAGTAAGTGTCTACTCAAATACGGATATCTACTGAAATAACGTTTAAAGTAATAAAAATATATAGAATGCTTTAATTTTGGTGGGAACCTATACTCAATATCAGAGATGGAGCCCTCGTAGACATTCCTGATGTAAATCAATACTATCAGAATTGATAGCTAAAGGCATTAACCTTTTACTACACAGTGTTTTTTTTTCTTTTTAAAATTATATGTGTGTATGTATGCCCGTGCGCGAGTTAGATTAAATGAGGAAATGGAAAACCGCATATGTTTCGCGTTTCGTCATCCGAATTAATTTATTCAGAATAATAAGAACATTACTAATGAGTTCGACTATACGTAGGGATAAGTGACTTGAAACAACAGAAATGGATTTCTTCAGAAAGTTGCTGAGGATGTTCCGGAGAAAATGGAAACAAAAAGGAAACTTACACTTAATATTGGGAACAGGCAAAACTTTTAAGGCACGTAAATGAGGAAGGAAGGCTTGGATAATCTGACACTCACAGGGCCGATTGAGAGAAAGAGGGACAGATGGAAGCAGAGTTTAACATACTTGATGACCTTGAGAAATTATTTTAAGCATTTCACCCCAAGCAAGGAAAGGATGCCACTAGTACGCAAGGGGTTACAGAGTGGGAGCAAGATAAAAAAAAAACGTGATGGAGGAAAGGATGGACAGGGAATAGGTCAGTGCATCTGGAGATGTCGATTGACATTACATTTGAATAGTTGGAGATTATAGCTATCAGAAAAACAATAATAGAAAAGTATTTCCACAGATCGGAGGTGCGAGACATGAAGCTATTGGAGTAGAAGAGATGGCCACATTTAACTGTTTCGACAGAGAAAGGGTGGGACCGTGTTGCAGTCTAGTAGCATGCTCAAATTAATGCGGTCTGGGAACTAGCAAAAGTAGCTCGTCGGAGTTGTTACCGTAAATGGATGGTAGAACAGGGTTTAGGATAAATCACAAAAACGCAAAATTTATTAAGAGCTGCAAGGGACAGGAAGATATGGAAGGCCGTGATCGCCTACACGCTGAATAGACACAGCACGTAAAAGAAGATATAAAACGAATATTAGTCAGAAGAAGTCTCTTCAAAGAACGAAACGTAGTATTGAAGAAAAGCTTGCTAACCATTATCCCACTTCATAGTACCCTTCTCCAATCCAGATATGGTGATTTTCTAAGCGTATCTTGAATATGACATAAGGTCAAGAATATGGAGCATCCAGTGAGGCTCGAACTTTCTATTCAATTTTAATTGTTGCTATCCATAACACCGGGTCGGGGTACTCTTCTCTACCCAGATATGGGTTAATTAAGAGGACTTGTATGAGTAAACGAGTCAGGAAGGCTTCGTTAGAAACAAAGAAAATAGTACTGAATTGTTACGTGTTTATCTGTCCTCCTGTATAGCAGCGAATGCTGGACAATCTCCTTAAAGACGAAGAAGAGACTTGAAGCAACAGAATTGTAATTCTACAGAAAGATGCTTAGGATACCATAGACCGAATATGTGAGTAACAACAATGTTTTAGAGAAAATGAAAACTAAAGAAAATACTTAACATTAGGAAGAGACAGTTGAAATTCTGGGGCACATAATGACAGATTGAGGAAAAGATGACACTGAGATCCGAAGACATAATAGGATAATCAACGATGCATTGCAAAAGCTAAGCCGAATATTAACAGACAGAAAATTTGCATTAGAAAAAAAAAATAAAGTATTGAACTGTTACGTGATATCTGTCCTCTTGTATGGTAGTGAATATCCTCAAAGATGAAGAAGAGACTTGAAGCAACAGAAATGCGCTTCTACAGAAAGATGCTGAGGAAACGTGAAACGAACATGTGAGCAACGACGAGGTTTTAGAGAAAATGAAAACAAAGAAGAGACTTATACTTAACATCAGGGAAAAGTATACTTGACATTTCTATGCCACGTAATGAGGAAAGAGGGTTTAGAAAATAAGATACTCTCAACACAGACTGAATGAAAAAAGGACAAAGGAAAGCTGACCGTAATATACTTGAGTAAATGCATGGTAGTCAGGTTTTGGAAGAAATAACGGACAAAACTTATTAACAGTTACAAATGAAAGGAAGATGTGGCGGGCCATGATTACCTACGTCTTGAAAGGACGCGGCATATGAAAGAACATATAAAACGACTATTAGCCTGAAGTACAACAAAACATAGTACTGGAGTTTTTTTTTCTTTTTCTTCCCCATTTAATTAGCTGCTATTTAATTAGATATTCTTCTATATGCATTCCATTATCATATCAGCCACATATATGGACATATGTGTGCGCGAAGGGTAATTATGTTTCGTGTATGAGGTTGAAATATAATTTGTATTTAGACAAAATCCATCTGTTATAATCTAATACTAGCGTTGAAGAATTAGTAATGTAAACCAGCTAACATTTTTCTAGTATTAAACACACGTATATTATAGATACGTTTCTAATTATATAAAGAAATACACACTGTCCCTTATGACAAATATGTTTAAAAATAGATCAAAAGTAAACTTAATTCTCCTTGTTTGAATTAGGTATATGCATGAAAGTTATGAACTAAATCGCTTCAGGGCCTTTTAACTCCCAAAGCAAAAAATAACTAGATTGAGTTCCGTGGGATCTATCACCACAGGCAGTAGCCAAATGTAAGCTCAGGTGGGTGGACTTTTTTTTTTTAATTACGAAACTGATCTCGTGGAAACATTTCAGGTAAATATTCTTTTTTTCAAATATGCAACCTCCAGGTCTCCTGCATGTGTTGCGCTAAAAAAAGAAAACTGCTGCTTACAATAAGGTTTGCTATGACTATCCGTCCATGCATTAACTATTTATGTAACTATTTACGTTATTCGGACTATTTTTCTCATATTTGCCGCCATATTTATTACAACATTTCGGCCGTTGTACGCTCCGTCCTTCTTCAGGTGGTTGGACTGTCGAACTGAACCATTTATTTCGCTCAGTGGGGTAGACTGTTCTAGTTCCAGTCAGTTAACTGTTATCTCTGAAAATTCTCCGGGTATTGAACTCACACTCTTTGGCGTCTGTCATTGGATCTAACCAACGCCTCTATCCACTGTGCCATGTGTCCTTGAGGACATTTGTGTATGAATTTTTAGGTGTTATAAACCTAATGTCTTCATCAGCTATTTTATCGGTGCTCATATTGCAATTTTTGCTGTTATCATTGCCTGTTTTTTACCAGAGCCCATATTGTAATTTTTGTTGTTATTATCGATGTTCTCTGGCTCTCCTTATTACTGGTTCCCATATTGTATTCATTTCTATGCTTCATCGGCTCAGGAGATTTTTGTGGCCTTGCATATGTGCTGATTCCTTAAATTTACGAATTTTCCAATGGTGTTCTTTGTCTATGATCTCAACCTGATCCCACAGAGGGCAGTGATCTCTCTTCTCTCTGCATATGTGGTCAGCCACGCCTGATTTTTCCGCTTCCCCTCATGTTACAGCTTTCTGGTGTTCTTGAAGCCTTACCTTAAGTGGGTGGCCTGTTTCCCCTTTATATTTCTTTCCGCAGCTGCACGGGATAGCGTACACACAGTAGACATATATATAGACAGATGCTTTGATGCTTCTACTTTGAATTTAGAGATTCTAGAAAAAATCCGAAGAATGTGCAATGCTATCATGCCTGACCTGGCACCACGGCTTCAGTCACTTTCCCACCACCGTAACATAGCTAACCTGTGACTATCCGATAAATGATTTAACGATATTTGTTCTGTCGAACTTTCCTTTAACTTAGCTAAGGGATGAATGCTCATTTTATTTCTGTCGCCATTTTATTTAGTTTAATCCCACTCCCCTTCCCAGTTAGTTGACAGAGATGTCAGTTCTCTGGTAGATGCGGGCGCTTTTCGTTTTTTTCGAGTGTGTATTTCGTATTTGCTTTTTGTCTTTGGATGAGTACGTGTTTGAGTGAGTGTCCGGCCGAATGTTTATTTCTTACTTTACTAATCCCGCATTAATTCCGTCCAGTTAACTGATTTTTCTGCCACATTTTAAAGATTGGGGTGGGGTGTTATTGATACCATTTAAGCCTTTACTAACTGAAAACGCATTCCTTTTTCATCTAGCAGTATTCGTAAACAAAACAGAGACGGCTTAAAATTTATTCGGGTCACCAATTCCAGGTTATCTGCAGATAACTATTAAATGATGCAGAGATCTGCTAGTATTTCGTTTTAATTTAAAATATGGAAAGCGATAAGGAAGTATTTATATTGCATTATTTTCATTAACGATCTTCCTGATGCCATAGGTTCCCAAGTAGCCATACATGCACGACACTACTATTTACTCCTGCCTCAAAAACATAACTAGTGTCGCTGACAAGACTAACCTGGCCGTTTGTCACGAAAAACCCTCCAATTAGTTGTGGACTGAGGCAGGTATTGGCTGGTTAACTTTAATGCCTTAAAAACAAATCTGCTCTCTATTACTCACCAGAGCGAAACATCCCTGCCCCCATTAAAGTATCTGACACTCAACTCCACGAGAGTACATCTTTGCGACTGCTCGGTCTCACATTGTCTGCTGACCTAAGATGGAACAAGTACATTGAGTCAATAGCTTCGTCCACCGCATTGAAAGTTGGCTCCCTGTGCCGCGCCAGGATTTTTTTCTCCCCGGGGTCGATCCTTCAAATCTACAAATGAACCATTCACCTTTGCATGGAGTATTGCTGCCATATATGGTCTGGATCCCCTTCTATTTGTCTCAAGGTCTTTGATAAAATCCAGAGACGGATATGCAATGTAATTGGCCCTGATCTGGCATCTCGTCTGCAGTCGCTCTCTCCCAGACGTGCTGTCGCTTGCCTCTGTCTTTTTTACAAATACTTTCATGGTAACTACTCCGATGAGCTGCTATCGCTGGTTCCCAGACTTCATGAATTTAAGCGTTCAACTAGGCTGACATCTCGCCCTCACCCTTTCACTGTCGAAACTGTTAAATGTAGACGTCTCTTCTACTCCAATAGCTTCATGGCTCGCACCTCTCGCCTGTGAAACTCCCTCCCCTCTTCTTGTTTCCCTGATAGCTATAATCTCCAACTATTCAAATGTAATGTCAACTGACGTCTCCAGATACCTTAATCTATCCCCTATCCTTCTCTTCATCCTTTCCTCTATCACTCCTATTTACTCTCGCTCCAACTCTCTGTAACCCCTTGCGTGCTAGTGGCTTCCCGTATTGCTTGGGGTGAAATGTTAAAAAAATATATAATTCGAGTAGTAATACTAAAATTGTTATGGCTCTTCACAGCTTCTTATCATTTGTAGCTTATCCCGGTCCTATCCTTCACGTTCTACCATTCATCTACCCAATCAGGTCCGTGGGTTATCCAATGATTTTCTCTGATTCTCTTGCCTTCATTATGCCATGTGAGTGTCATATTTGACAAGCATTCTTTTCTGATTATCTGTCAAAGAAAGATCAACTGCGTCTTTATAATTCTAATTACACGTGGCCTGTTTATTTCCTCACAATAAAAAATTCCACATACTTTCCTCTCCATGGAATAATCAGCATTCATCTGCCAAAATTATGCCAAAGACATCTTATGATTCATTGAAATAGCAAAAGCCGTCTTCTAAAATCTCGAACAAAGTAATAAGAAAGATGAGAATTTCCTTAAAACGAAAGAAAAGTATAACGCGAGATAGTTATAGAATAGAGGTGGGCAGGCAAACTACGGCCAGCGGACCACATCCGACCTGTTGGTCTCTTTAATCCGCTCCGCCAAAGGTTGACAGAATTGTGACTGCATTCTTATGAGCTTGTCCTGTTATCTGGTATCTCACTTGCTGGCACATTCACCTTATTTCCAGGGGCCACTGATGTGTGTGAACAGATGTTTAGTGCGGTGAACACTAACAAAGCAGCTTACTGATCCCAGTTGAGTGATAAACACCATAGATCTGTTCTAAAACTTGCCACAACAAAACTAACACCAAACTTCGATGCACTTGCAAAAAAAGTGTGATCAACAAAACTGTTCCTACTAAAAGTGAATCTAAGCATTAACACTGTTTTGTTTTTTTTTCTGTTTAATGTTTGATATGTATGTACCTAGTTCTGACCCTGCTCGTCTGTCAATTTTTAAAAGTCAATGTGGACCCTGAGCCAAAAGGTTTGCCCACCCCTGGTATAGAAGAAACATTTATTGTCCGATTTGTATTTACCCCGTTATGGGAATTTGTATGCCCATGATATAATAACACCTTAAGTCACGGATGGATCATAATAGCTGAATGGTAATTTAATTGCAAACGTACCTTGTTCTTAGAGAGATTTATGTCACGAAGACACACAAGTTTTAATCTCCCACCTTCTATCGTCTGTTACCCCTCTCTTTAGCTCTAATATTCGTCCCACAGTCTCATACTTACAATCTCTCTAAATTCTGTTTTTTTTTTTTTTATTTCCGGTGTTGTTTTTTCAGTTTTCTTTTTGAATTTGTAGGTCTGATGAATTGGATCGTATTTACGATTCCAGTGGAATAAATTATGGCCATGAAATATTAGTGTTTTTATTATATATATATATATATATATATATATATATATATATATATATATATATAGGTGTCCCACGCGAAGTATAATATATCACATATATCCACACAGCGGACAGAGTGTAAGGAGAAAAAAAAAGAGTCATACATATAATATGGAGATACGCCTGTGTCTGGAGAAGCCATGTTTAGAAAACCAGATTCAAACAGGCTGGATTCAACTACTATGTCCCAAGGGAGGACATATTACAGGAAGGGGAACCGGTGAGTTTTAAATTTTCCTAATTTGAGGACTCTGAGCCGGCGTTTCTTTTTATATCTTGGAAATATATACTTCCATTGGGAAAACGGCCGCATGTGCTTGTAAAATGTAGCATTTCGTGGAGGGGACAGATTTAGCTTTAGCTTCGCTTCATTTGCCCAGGCTAAAAAAACGCGGCCGCTCGTTTAGGCGGCTGTAAACAAACTGAATGACTAGCCGCTTTCGTCACTGTGTAGAGTGATGTCACTAAGCGGTCATCATGGGAGACAATCATCTTTTGTATTCCTGCACTCTTATATAGCGACTTATTAAGTGTAGCACTCAGTGAAGCGTGAAACCACTTCTCAGTTTTAATTGCTCTAGGGGACAAATTTTCCAACCATTACACTAACTGACCAATCGTCTCGTATAGCAATGAATTCTGATTAATTTCCTCACAGATGAAGACAAAATCTGAGGTAACAAAGATGTGGTTCTTCTGTAGATGAACGCCAAGAAAACTATGAATGGATGATCTGATCTACGAGGAGATTTTTGAAAAAAATTAACAAGTCGACGTAGAATCAGAGGGAGAAATTTCTGTAACACATACTGAGAAAAAGAGGCTTGGATAATTTGAAACTAATCGGATATACTTGAGTTTAGACAATCAAAAGAGACATAGGCTCACGGATTTAATGAGGTATTATAAATGGATGGTAGAACACTGAATGAGGTTATCGTAATGGATTAAATACTGCTCGGAGCTATAAATGATAGGATGCCGCCGAGAGCCAATATTGTCCACTTCCTTAATTAATTAGACTGGTCCATTCGAATAGCTAAAAATCTTATCGAAAATATTTTTTAAGATTAGAATTCATTCGTGGCAATTGTCAGATGCGAAAAATATTGATTTTTTTATCGATTTAGAAATAAGATCCTGTTGATAATATCGATGCAGCGTGAAGTCGATCCTTCACTTTCTACAAAGTCATATGGAATCAGTCGTTTTATATATACACTACCAGTCAAAATCTTTTGGTCACCCTCAAAAATTTTTCTCATCCTTAACGTGTTATTTGCAATGAAAGAAGTTAAGCATCACAATGGTTTTATTTATTATTTTAAATAAAAGATTTCCTGAGACACATTAAATACAAATTAAACAAAAAACACAAAAAAAAAAACTTGTTAAGCATTTGATTCATCAAAATGACCCCCTTTGGTCGTTATCATTGCTTCCCAGATTCTCAGCATTCTTTGCATCAAAGACTGGAAGTAGACTGAAGATAGTTCTGCCTCGCTTTCCGGCAAGATTGGCCAAAGGTGAGCCGGACTTGTCGGTTATTTAGCTCTGACCTTTCAGTTAATTTCATCCCACACCAGTTCAATGGGATTTAAGTCCACTGATTGCGCCGACCAAGACTTCAGTTGAAGTAGACGCTGTTCCTGTTTGCTTTTAGAGTTTACTAGTAGGCTTTGGGTTATTATCTTGCATGAGTACAAAACTTTGACACCCAAGCCGCGTTCCAGATGTGTTCGCGTGATGCTGTAGTATTCTGTGATAGCCGGTCTTATTCAATTTGCCCTTCACCTGGTGCAAATACCCACTTTGCAATTGGCAAAAGACCACCACATCGTAACAGAGCCTCCTCCATGTTTTAGGGTTGGCATGATACAGGAGGTTGCAGATCTTTCATCAAAGCTTCGTAGACCTTCCTATTTGACCCAAAGATTTCGGACTTTGATTCGTCAGTCCAAAGGACTTTATTTCACTGCTCTGTTGTCCATTCTTTTTGCACTTTGACCCACTAGGGCCTTTTGACATTGATTCCTCAACGGTGGTTTCATGACAGCAATTCTGTCAAATAGGCCAGACTCACATAGTCTTCTCCTCAGTGGATATTGAAACATTTTTTCACGACATTGGTTCAGTTGTGCAGTGATGTTCGGAGCAGTCAGCCTTCTGTCATGCAAGCTGGTGACTCTGATGAAATTGTCCTCTGTCCTTTGGTCAATTAGTCTTACTTTTGCTCTTGTTTTGGCCCGTTTCCTGATGTTTCCTAACAGTATAATCCACTATATTTCTGGGATTTTTTTTTTAAATTCTCTGCTTGAATATTCTTCCTTTTTTTTTTTTAAAAGTAATGGTCTTTGTTGAACTGTAAGTTCACAAGTTTGGGGCATTTTGTTAAGAAAAAGTTTGATCCTGAAAAAAGTTCTAAAATTTAGATTTTAATTTAAACAAAATATGGATAACAGATTTCACTTCTGGGCAAGGTACATTGGCAACATAGGTAAAATAGGTAATATCTAGCAAGCAGTAATTCAACATAATATAGTGTAATGTGAGTTCAAGTGGTGGGATAATGTAACTTATAGAAAACTTTTTATCCATGATCAGTACTAAAGAAGAAAACCCCTTCGAATCAATTTTGCAAAAGATACCTGGTTATACGAATATCAATGTTACTGAGGAAGGCTTTGCGGTGCTTACATTGTTACATTAAAAACAACACTTTTAGGAAGAGAAATAAAAGTTTTTGAGGGTAGCCAAATAATTTTGACTGTTTCTGTCTATGAAGTCAAGCCGCCAGAACAGGACCATTAATATTGCTGATTTTTCTTTTGTTTTATTATTATTGGTGATTCTATCAAGAGACTCAATAGAAATAGCAGGAGCAACGGGCCATATATAGCAGCAATATTCTAAGCATAGACGAATGATAGTGTTATAAATATGTAATAGAGGTTCTACATTGTAACTAGTAATAAAGTCCAGATGACACTGTAAAAGGGTTCGATTTATATTATGAACAATAATCTAAATAGATAAATCAATATATTTCGATTCGGACAAATACTAGGCCTTGCTGTATGGTATCCTAAAATAATTATTTCCTGAAAAAAATATTCCCTATATTTTTTACGAGTGAACCAGTCTATTTAAGTAGCCACGAACACGTCACATAAAATAATTAGAATAATAATGGCACACAGAAATACGGCCTCACAAGCCTTAATAAAAATGCAAACCTTTCCTCATTTCGGTGTATTTGTGACGGAAATATTTTCTCGATAAGTTTCTGCGTCAATATTTTGCTAGACGGTAACTATTGTATCCGTTCCGACGGCGATGCCATAACAACGGACAACTGGCTACACAGACTTTCGCTTCATCCAGGTTTAATGAGATTCACAGACACATGCAAACTGTCATTGAATTATTCATGACAACGTTTTCTGTACTGTTCATCTTCAAAATTGTTTTTTTTTTCTTCCCCTTGGGACGCAACTTTTGTTCGGTTCGGCTTTTTCAGGGATTTCACCCTTTTTTCTGTTGTTTTTTTTTTTCACTTCTTTTTCTTTTTTCATTTCTTTCTTCTTTTAAGGTCATTTCTTGCCTTAAGTTTCCTTTCATTTCTTTCATCGTCATTTTCTGTGTCTATTCTTTCACATTTCTCTATGGCTTTTAACGCATTTCTTCTTTATCTCGCTCTTGTGTATTTTTTCGGCTTTCTTTCTTTGCGTTAAACTACATTTTCATTCCTTTTTTTTCATCCCTTTCTCCTTCACTTTTGTCATTCACTTTTCATTGCATTTTCATTCTTTTTTCATTCACCTTTAAATTTCTTTTTCATTCCGTTTTTCAATTGATTTTTCATTCCTTTTTCCATGCATTATTCATTCCTTTTTTCATTCACTTATTTTCAATCTTTTTTCATTCACTTTTTCACTCCTTTTCCCATTCACTCTTTTTTATTACTTTTTCACTATTTTTCATTCTTTTCATCCCTATTTCATTCACTCTTTTTTATTCTATTTGTCATTCCTTTTTCATTCACTTTTATTCATTCATTTTCGTTTCTTTTTACTTTCCTTTTTTATTCACTTCTTTTTTATCACTTTTTCATTTACTATTTTTCATTCAATTTCATTCCTTTTACATTCTCTGTTTTTCATTCCTTTTCTCATTCACTGTTTTCCATTATTTTTTTATTTCTTTTAATCCTTTATTTCATTCACTCCTTTTCATTCCTTTTTCATTAACTTGTTTCACTGCTTTTTTCATTCACTCTTTTTAATTTTTTCATTCCTTTTAATTTTTAATTTCGTTTTATTTTTCATTCATTTATTCTTTCATCTCTTATTCTCATTTTCCTTTCTTCTTCATTACTTCTTAGAATTCATTTTTTTTCATTTCTTTTGCCATTGTATTTCTTTTTCAATTTTTTATTCCTGCCTTCCTTACTACTAGATTTTTTTTCTTTTGTGAATGTTTTTTTTTTCTTTCTTAAAATTTTTCTTTCTTCATTTCTTTCTTAAATGTTTTCTGTCCGTCTTTCTTTCTTTCTTACAATTTTTCTTTCTTTCTTTCTTACAATTTTTTTTTCTTTCTTTCTTTTTTTTGCTTTCTTACAATTTTTCTTTCTTCATTTCTTAAATGTTTTCTGTCCGTCTTTCTTTCTTTCTTACAATTTTTCTTTCTTTCTTTCTTTCTTACAATTTTTCATTCTTTCTTTTTTTCTTTCTTACAATTTTTCTTCCTTCATTTCTTTCTTAAATGTTTTCTGTTCGTCTTTCTTTCTTTCTTACAATTTTTCTTTCTTTCTTTCTTACAATTTTCCTTTCTTTCGTACAAATTTTCTTTCATTCTTTCTTTATTTCTTTATTTTGGTATTCTATCCTTTTCTTTTGAATGTTTTATTCTTTCGTTCCTTTCCTTCTCTTTCTCATTTCATTCTTTTTGCTTTCATTTTCTTTGTATATATTTTTTTCTTATTATCTATCTTTCTTTTTTTTTTGGCTCGGACGTTTCTTTAGACTTCTTTCCATGATGTCTTCGTTTCTTTCTTTCCTGTCTAAGATTTTAATTATCAAACAAACATTGTTTTTGCTATTTAACATTGTATTGTATTATTCTTCCCATTTTTCTGAAGTTTTCATGAAATCCTCTTGGCTATTAATTACCTATTCTTTCTTACCTCCATTTTTTTCTTACTTTTCTCTAATTTTTCTTCCGCGTTTCTTCATTTTCTGTAATTTATTTGTGTCTTTTTTCCTTGTTTCTTTCTTTCCGTCACTTTTCCTTAATTTGTAGTCTCATTATACACACACACACACACATATACATATATGTACGTGTCTGTCTGTGTGTGTGTGTGTGTGTGTGTGTGTGTGTGTGTGTGTGTGTGTGTGTGTGTGTGTGTGTGTGTGTAAATATAGAAGTGGACATTGAAGTCAAAACCCAGAGACGACTAAAAGAAATCGATGTCATGGCGATTACATTTACCTGTAGCATTTGGTTGTTGACCTCAATGCCCACCTTCATATTATTTACATTTATTTAATTTATTATTTCTCTCTGATATTATTTTAACCCATGAATTTAGCACAGCTTAAAAGTATAGTTTCTCTCTCACACACACACACACACACACACAACGACACAAACAAACACAGAAACACAAAAACACACACACACACTATATATATATATATATATATATATATATATATATATATATATATATATATATAAGGTTGAAAAACAACAGATAGATAGATAGATAGATAGATAGATAGATAGAAGAGAAGGATAATGATAGATAGATAGATAGATAGATAATAGATAGATAGATAGATAATGAACGGAGATAGATAGATAGATAGATAGATAGATAGATAGATAGATATAGTGCTCAGTATAAAAAATATAAAAATAATGTTAAAATAAAGCATTATTAATATTACATAAAAAAAAAAAAAAAATTACTTAGCTTTCAAATATCAATTTTATCCGACATCGAAGTATCATGGTAAAATCTTCAGGCTTCAAGGGTTCTAATTTTAAACTGTATTTCCAAATTTTCGCAATATATATATATATATATATATATATATATATATATATATATATATATATATATATTTAAAAAAGAGAGGTGCCGCAAACGTTTTTGGTTGTAATGTGGATTTATTTAGAAAAAATATTATGCTTTGTTTTACATAATTTTACATTCATTGACAATTCTAGAAAGAAATTCGGATTACCAACACACAAACAGAGAATGTCTCATATTGAGAATATTTCACATTGAACATGAAGAAAAATTAATTATTTTTAATAATATGTAGAAATCTCCACATTTACCTGAAGACGGTCGCGAGACCAGAAACACGTGTCGTAAAATTATGTAAAACAAAGCATAATTTTTTTTCTAAATAAATCCACATTACAACCAAAAACGTTTTCGGCACGTCTCTTCTTTTTAATATACATACTTTTCTCTCGTTGGAACAACTACAACATATTTCTTTTATATATATATATATGTATATACTATGATGCATTGATTTTTATTTTCTTCTTTTTTTTTTGCTTTTTTATTATATTTCATGTTTCCGTTTTTTCTTCTTTCCATTCTTTTCTGTCGCTTTTTTTGTTATTTCTTTCTTTTTCTTTTTGTCGTTTTCCTCATTTTTATATTTTCTAGCATTTATTTATTGGATTTTGAGGGTTTTTTTTTCAGAGATTTGCGTTTCTGTGCGTTTTCCCTTATTTTCAATGTATTCCACCTTAGATTAGTTCATTAGATGCATTGCTCTTCCTTCCTTTTTTTAAATCTATTTTCATTTCTTTCTTTTGCATCGCTATTTTCTTTTATCGATCGCTTCTTTTCCCCTGTCGTTACGTCCTGGTTCTGTTAATTCATTTCAATTTTTTTCATTTGTCTATCCTTCCTTTTTTTATTATTCATTTTTCTTTCATCTAAAAATATTCTTCGTTTCTGAATTTCTAATTTTTATTTCTTTTTCTTCTTCAGCATGTTTTATTTGTGGGGGGGTTGTATTTTCTCTTTCTTTATTTTTATCACTACACACAACGCTGATAGGCAGTTGGAAATAATTCCCTGATTACACTCAATGCTGTTCAATGAAGCTCGACGTCAGGCACTTGCATTTTGAGAGACCAGCATTCACAACGAAAACTAATCATCTAGGATTAAAAATCATTTTCGGGAAATCGATAATCGATAATTAACATATCCTGGAAAAATGCAAAACAAAAAACCCAACAACATGCATACGTTGGCAATTTTGTATTTTTACGTCATATTTCAAAACGACGGAAAACATTTTTTTTCAAATAGTTACGCAAATAAGCAAGCGATATAATAGATTTTAGCCTGTAGATCTATAAAAGTCTCGATATTTTTATATACAATGTCGAGAGAGACCAACTTCTTCCTCAAATCTCAAATTTATTCATTATTCATTTCCTGTTCAATACTTACGATTATTTTTTTTTCTAGAGCTTCCTGTTCATAGATAAACAGTGATAATATGAAAATATTTTTCACGTAATTCATGAAGGTGTTTCTCATTTAGTGTGTTTTTATTTTTGGCTGTGTTATTGGATTATCTGTTTAATTTCTGAGATGATTTTTCTCTTGCATTTTTATTTTTTTCATTATTCGGTTGGTCTATTGTTTATTTCGACCATTTACTTTAAGTTTTGGTTGGATTTAGTGTGTTTATTTTTTGTCTGTTCAGTATTTTCTGAGATGAGGTATTTATTCGGACTATTGTTCTCATTTTGTCGCTATATTTATTACAACATTTCGACCGTTGTATGCTCCGGCCTTCTCCATGTGGTTGGAATGGCGAACTGAAACCTTTATTTCGCTCACTAGGGTTTTAGTTTTCCTGTTATTTTTCTCCACTACCTTAACCGGGTTTTGAACTCACACTTTTGGGGTCACTGGATCTAACTAACGCTTTTATCCACTGTGCCATGTGTCCTTGACGATATCTGTGTATGAATTTCTGGGTATTATAAAATTAATGTCTTCAGGAACCATTTTTACCAGTGCTCTTATTGCAAATGTTGCTGTTATCATTCCATGTTTTACCAGAGCTCATATTGCAATTTTTGGTGTTGTTATCGCATTTCTTTGACCCCACCCCATTATTACTGGTTCCCATATTGTATTCATTTCTATGCTTGGTCGGCTCAAGAGATTTTTGTGGCCTAGCATATGTCTTTTGTGAGTTTCTTTGTGTTAACTGTGTTGTGCATCTATTTGTGTGTTTGCGTTTCTGTGTCACCATGTTAGTTTTGGTTACAGATTAAATTATTTTGTGCGCGTATTTGTTTTTCGGCCGATGAGTGTTTATCTGATGAGCCCGGAAATGCATGCATACTTACATACAAATGTCAACACATGCATTTTCCCACACTTGTACGTGTGTTTAACTGTGTATTTTTGTTTGTATGCGTGTTTATATAGATGTGTTTGTACGTTCACGCACCTATATATATATATATATATATATATATATATATATATATATATATATATATATATATATGTGTGTGTGCGTGTGTGTGTGTGTGTGAGTTTTTCTGTTTCTGCGTTTTGTAAAGTTTGTATTTGTGTGAATTTTCTTGCGTGATTGGATATTTTATTAGTTGATATAAATATGTGCAAGAGGATGTTGCCCAAATACACTATATATATATATATATATATATATATATATATATATATATATTTATATATATATATGATATAAATTCATATATATATTTAAATATATATATATATAATTATATATATTTATATATATAGATATTCATATATATATTTATATATTATATATATTTATATTTATATATATATATATATATATATATATATATATATATATATATATATGTGTGTGTCTATCTATCTATATATATATCCCTCTCTCTCTCTCTCTCTATATATATATATATATATATATATATATATATATATATATATATATAAAGTCAGAGGGAAGTAAGTGAAGTCGATATACTTTGGCAGAAAAAATAATTCTTTTTTATCAAGAATCACTAACTATATAACAGGATCTCCATAAAAAATAGGGTAGCAATGTTTAAAGCAAGGAAGAATCGTAGACTTATAAATATGCAAGAAAATTCTGGCGAGATTCTGTTTAGAAATATTATCTAGCAGAACACGCCGAAATATCTTAGCAGCAGCCATAGCAATTGATTCAATATCATAATTCCACTCCCTATCAATGAAAAGCTTTATTCCGAAAGGCGAAAGAAGTTATTAAACTGAAAGTTAACATCAGACATGCTGATGAAAGACAGAATCTATTCTTATAGACAATTAAAACAGAGCAGTTTTTTTTGTTTTTGTTTTTGGAGTAAATATCATTAACAAGCTAGATATAACCCTAAAAACTGTGCTAAACCTTTCTTCGATCACCCTTCTCGCTTATAGGAATCTTTTCCTCCCTTTCAGATATGAACTTTAAAAATGCAAATGCAATGTCAATCTTTATCTTCTGTCTTCCTAATTTTGATTTTATTTTATGATCTTCTCCACTTAATAGTATTTTTCTCGTATTATCTAACATTCAGTTAGTCCTTGTATCTTAGCGGCTTTAGAGCCTTGCCCATGCTTAGGGTAAATGAATAATACACACACACACACACACACACACACACACACACACACACACATATATATATATATATATATATATATATATATATATATATCGGGTGTAATAGAAAATTGGTTCAAATCTTAATCTAACAATTGTACAATTTTGCTGTTACACGATTTGGACAATTTCGATGTTACACCATATATTATCCTCTTATTACTGAGAGTAAAAACAAGAACAAAATCTATTCCATACCTGAGGATGTCTGTAGGAACAGACGAAAGCTTGTAAAAATAATAAGAACTTATGCAACAGAAATTTATAAAAACAAGGATATTTTCATTCATAAACACGTTCGGGGTTTTTGTATATTATTTGAATTGTTCGCGACGATGGATTTCTCGCCAATTAAATCATTAAACTTTGTATTTGTTTTTGTATGAATAATTCATGAATATATATATATATATATATATATATATATATATATATATATATATATATATATATATACACATATGCACAGACAGACTGTTTCGCTGTATCACATCTCATCAGTGTGATTAGACGCCCGGCTGCCTCTACCTACGATCGTAACCCGTCTGAATTGGCGTCAGTCGATATTCTACTCTTAAGTCTTTGGCGCACGTTAGTGAGGAAGGTGGATTTAAGCGTATTTACTTTCAGATAAACATACGCTTTACTGAAGAAACGTGTACTTCCTACCCAGAGAGCTCAACCGAAATAATTTTTCAGGACTATATATAACATACTTTATTACTGCACATTGCATTCTAACATACTTAGATAGTTTCGCTACATTATACATAATTCTTCTAGGTTTATGCAGTGGGACTATATCTGTGACACAATTTAGCGGTCGCGTGAAAATGAAAAGCGAGAAATAATTAAGGCGAGAAGAAGCTGAAATAATTAAGGCGAGAAGAAGCTATCACGAAAAGACATACTGAGTGTTTTTCTTTTATTAACAAAAAAAAAAGGGCTAAAGGTTTTATTTTCCTTTGCGAAAGGAAAAAGTTTGTTTTTTTTTCTCGCAGAAGAAAGAAAATTCGTAAGATCTCGGATCTGTCGAATTAATTTATGTTACGAGGCGGCGAATAAAATAATGGCAATAATGAAAATTTCAAATTATTCAAGTGGCCTAGGAAACCGGGGCTGGGGGGATGGTGTTAATCAGGTCTCGCACAGACCGAGAAAGACATCAGCTGAAGGCCACCCGGAGAGAAAGGAAAAGATTAAACCATTAACTATCCTTCGGAGATAGCATTTGGTTTTGTGAAAAAAAACCTGTTTTATATTCAGAGCTGGCTATGATAAGAGTTTGTTGCCTGGACAGATTGTGGCGACGGAAGTACGTAGGCATTGAGGAGACAAAGAGATTCACTTGATCAACCCCGATGATTATTTGACGAAAATCTCGTTGATAAATTCCAGACGACATTCTGTTAAGATAGAGATTAGGGACCACACTGCGATTCGTGGGAGGTCTGCTCGGGGAAGAGAAAGAAAGAAAAAAAAAAGGAAGATAATCTCTTTTCCTTTGAGCGATAATTGTAAACACCCGCACAGCCGAACGTCATTGGCTGAGTGGTGGTTTGAGCGGTGGGTGAAGGTAAACATATGAGAAAGAGCGGAGGCCTGTTGATGCCTCTGAGGGGATTGGTGTGAGATACAACTGTGAGAGAGAAGGGAAACCTGTTGACGCTCTCTGAGGGGATTGGTGTGAGATACCAATATGAGAAAGGAAGAATTTGGGAGGACGATACCCTTAAGAACCCCTCTAGATCAAAAAGTAATGGACTTCCAAAAATGGAAAGTGATAAATTTTCCTGTCCAAAAACAAAGAAAATCCTTATTGTGGATTTAGAATTATCGAGGAACCCCAAACCACGACAAGCCCACACCCGGTTTTGGTCGGCGTCCATATAAGCAGAGTCGCAGCGAGTAAGTTAGTCAGTGTTGGGGAAGTTAGTTGCAGTTGGAGAGGGCAATGCAGACGCAGAGTTGAGCTGCGAGCTCTGAGAACAGCCTCGCAGGTAGCTGACTGAAGATCCACGCATCCCGACCTCAACTTCTAACCAAGAACAATTTATTTTTGAAGAACGACTATCGCCGGATAATACACCAAAACTAGTTTCTTGAAAAAAAAAACAACTTAAGATGTTAAGACTGGCCTAACAAATGCAAAGTGTCACATATCCATATTAGCGGTTTGGGAGAAAGAAGCAGTCCTGTATTCAGCAACCAGATATAAAATATTGTTATTCTTTTTTTAACACATTTGAACTTGTTACTTTATTTTCTTTTACATATGCTTGTGCGGTGTTACCTTTGCTCAGACTCGGCTTGCATTGCGGCCCGGCGACTGATTGATTTCGTCTACCTAAGATCAAATCACAACGTGGGTAGGTTAGACTAGAAATCATAGTAGTTACTTCAGTAACCAGACGTTGGAGGCGAGCTGGGAACGACAAAGCTGATACCGAATCTAACCAGATTCCCATCCGAATCAGCAAAGGGTTAGAACGTCACATTTGGTGCTGCGACCAATATCAAGTCACGTTGGTCGTCACAGGATAGCACAGCAACTGGGCAGAGAGTCCGGGGTGAGGTAATTGTAATAATCTATAATAAAGAATTATCGCTCTACTTTGTATTGAGCTCTCTTTTCAAATAAATGTTATGAACGTCTGAATTTATATTTGATCCGTTCTCATTGCATTTGTATATATATATATATATATATATATATATATATATATATATATATAGGCAGTAATCCGTTGGTATAATTCTGGTGTGTCTTATTAACACAACATCGAATTTGAGATATGTTAAAACTGAATCACAAAAGAGCGCTGAAAATGGTCATTAACTAAAGTCTATTATTCCTATATATATATATATATATATATATATATATATGTGTGTGTGTGTGTGTGTGTGTGTCTATCAAGGGATAAGTTCGACATTCCAATCACCTGAAGAAGTTCGGAACATACAACGGCCGAATAGTTCGAATAATGTAAATAATATATATATATATATATATATATATATATATATATATATATACCCACAAGTTTACAGAATCTTTTATATTTATTCGATACAATCAAAGCCCCTTTTCATATTTGGATGGTTGATCAATTTGTAAATTCCAGATTATATTAATCTTATTATTATCTACCCCGCGAGTTGTGTTCATCCGTTTTGTTTCGATTGTCTAAACAAAATATTTGCGAAGATGCCCTCCCCGCACTTAATATTGGTGAAGCAATAAGATTCGCTTAAACATTTTCTTCTGATGCAAATTTCATAGGAATTTCTCACCCTACAAAGCAGGCATTTCTTTTTGGAGCGGGTAAGCGAATGCAGAAACAGTCCGTAATAATTATGGTCCTTAGGCTTTCAGCTATTTTCAAAGGGTTACTATTTGTTGTTACTATATTTTTGATATTTATATTGAAAGGTACATTTGGTGGTAGTAAATACAATTCTCACCTTTGCAAAAAGAAATGTGGTCGTATTTCCATTTTAGGGAGTCTTTTAAAAGACAACTAATACAATACATGTCAAATGGGATCTGTTGGTGGTTTAACAGATTGTTTTTATACAGGGTGTCCATAAAGTTCGTCTGCACTTTAAAAATTTATATCTTTATTTGTATTTGCGATAGAAATAATTTATAAAAAGGATTAGAAAGAAGTAAATCTATGTTTTTTTAAGTTTTATTGAAATTTTATTTAAGTTTTCCCATGTCCTCCATCATTAGCAATACAAAGGATAATACGATTTTGCAGTTCACGGAAAATATTTGCCAACTGATTTACAGTAATTCCTGAAATCACATTAGTTATTTTAGCTATACTTAAAACTAGATACATTAAACTTTATAACATTTTTATAGATTATTTCTATCACAAATACAAATATATAGATGAGTTATTAAAACATTTCTTGACCATTGTGAAAATATCATTAAAAATAATTACCTTCAATTCTATTAACAACTATTATGTTTGTCATCGAAGTTATTTAAGATATTATGCAAAAGGAAAAATATAGAACTAATTTCTTTAAAAATTTTCAATTATTACGATTCGACAGAAACATGATTCTTTGAAGTCTCAACAGCGTTAAAGAAAAAAAATTCTATATATCGATGTGCGTTGGAAAATATGAAGCGAGGAATTTTGAGTGCCAAAATCTTTACACATGCTTTAAGAGAAAAATTTGTTTGAAAAATATGATTCAAGAACATTTCAAAACCAAATTACATATTTTGGGGATTCCAAGTTAATTAATAAATGCAATCGTTCGTTCTTCTTAGGAGAGTTTATTTTGAAATAAAATTTGGTTTTTAAAAGGATATTTTCCACATTGTTTTTCAAGAATATTCTTTCAGATATGTCTGTCTATACAGGAGGTTATCAGATACACAAAACTTTAAAAATTCAGTATAATTTGTTTGGACATTGAAATGCAAGTTACATTAAACTTTATAACAGTTTTTACAAATTATTTCTGTCGCAAATTCAAATAAAGTTATAATTTTTAAAGTGCACACGAACTTTATGGACACCCTGTATAAAACGCTACAATTCTATAAGTTGACTTTTATCATTACAGTCAGTTAAAATGCTGATTCTATTGGTGTTCTACAGTCTTCTTATCTCTCTCTTTCAATTGGTTATATCTCTATAATGAATTAACATAATTATTTTTGCATCAGTTTTGGATATTCCTTCATACCTTCTTTAGGAGCCATACTTGATACAGGTTTTGGTGGTCGTATCTGTTTTCGATTCATGACTGACTTGCCCAGTAGGCGGCAGTTGCTTTCTTCTTCTTAACCAAGATTATAGACACCAATCTGTTTTGTTATTTAACCCATACCTGTGAGAAAAGAGATGGATTCATACCTTTCTCGAGGGTAGCCCCGCGTAAATGACTGTAACAAACAGGATTGTATTTCGAACTCTTATGGATTTTCGAACTCACCTCTCCGAGTTATCATTCCGAGCGCTTATTCATTACGCCCATAACACATCCCAGCTTACAACACCTTTTATTCCCAAGCGGTCACCCATCTAGGTACTGCCCAGGACCAACGTTCCTTAACTTCAGTGATCGGACGAGAACCGGTGATTCAACGATAAATTAATCAGGTTTTTTTTAATAAGAATCCTCAACGTATCAATATATTGTCACATGGAACAGTTTCGTTGTGAGGAACCTTTCAACCAATAATGATTACAATGGCTTAACTGATTAAAAAGTTGACCTGTGGATTAGTGGGGTAGTCATTATGAATTTAATCCCTGGGCCGGGAAATAAATACACCGACTCGATTTAAAAAGTGCAAAGAATAACTGAGCATTATTAGTTTGAATGTAAAGAAATATTTAAACGACCAAAATGAACAAGACGGGTAATTTACTAGTCTCCTATATATTATGCAGGTATATTACCGTAATTCCCCATGCATAATACGCATTTTTTTCTAAAAACATTAAACAAAATTAGGGGCGCCTATTAAACATTCCCCAAAAAAAAAAGAATTATCATAAAGCAATTTTATTATTTTGTTTTAAAACTATTTTTTTTTAGATAAGAGTAGGAAACGCTGGGCCATATAATGAAATTGAGGGTACAATTTAGAGATTAAACAAAATTCCATATCTGGTCCGGCCAAAATTTGGTTCGCTGTATTCTTCTAAACAAGGTTTATTACAATTTTGTTTGCGCAGGGAATATTGATTCCATATCTGGTCCGGAACTTCAGGGTGATTGAAATGTAACTCCTTGTTTCAACAACACTAACTTTATACGCGGTGTTTACTCATTCCCCCACGAGAATGAGATGTGACACAAAGTCGGATTAATGTGAGGACCCGAGCGCGTACAC
The DNA here is from genome assembly GCA_903632075.3 of Acanthosepion pharaonis. Classification (NCBI taxonomy): domain Eukaryota; kingdom Metazoa; phylum Mollusca; class Cephalopoda; order Sepiida; family Sepiidae; genus Acanthosepion; species Acanthosepion pharaonis. Next base: position 858,535 of record CAHIKZ030004817.1, on the reverse strand, counting down.
TCGGGCAGGGACAAAAATTCCCCTCAGCCTCTGCAACCCTGGTGCAATGGGAGGGCGCGGCCTCGGGCAGCTGTTCCCCAGGGCTGGGCACCTCTTCAGTATAATTTTCCTCAGTTGCCCTTCTGACAGACAGAGAAGCCCCTGAGCGCACTCTGTCCAAAGACAGAGACGCAACTGAGAGATGACAAATAATGCGAAATCCCTCCAAGGAGAGATTTACGCGCTGATTCTAACTTTATACGTTTTAGGTATGTGGGCTGCCTAATGACTTTAAAGAATATTATGTCAATACACGTTGATTGTTTTATGCATTTCCGCTATTTTATGTATGATGGACTCGCCCACCTTATGAAAATAATAGTTAGACGGGAGAGTCCATCATACATAAAATAGGGAGTTACTTTTCTGGACACTCCTAGCAAAATAAATACTTCTTGCTTAAACCTTTGAACCCTGACAACAGCTTTACCGGTGGTAGAGAGAAATGACGTAAAGCACAGGTTGAACAGTGGTAGAGAAAATGACCTAATGCCCAAGCAACGGTTCAACTGTGGGTAAACACTTGTAACTATTTTATATCTACCATGGAACATTACATAGCAATTATTTTGATTCGGGACATCAAGCAGAAGGGTTAAAATTGTTCAGGAACGCAGGGCTCAAAGGGTTAATCGTTTAGAGTGGTACCCATGGAAATGACGCAATGCCCAGCCACCGGTTGAACGTTAGGTAAACACTTGTGTCGTGTTTTGCTATTGGTTCTCTTATTTTGAAGAGCAAATCAAAAAAGCCGTAATATTCTGATGTCCCGAACGTTATACCAACATGATCCATTTTCAAAAAATAAATCAATCTGTCTGATGAAGCGTGAAACCCAGGGTCACAAACTAATATTCATGTTTGGTTGAATAATGGGAAATATTATGTCTATATATTTTGATTTTTAAAGTTTATATATATATATATATATATATATATATATATATATATATATATATATATATATATATCTTGATGGGGTTTGGCTAAAGGAGCAAGGCTACTATAACAAACCAAGACTTTGGAAGAACTTCAAGGGCGAATACAATAAATTATGTCTTCCATGGCATTAATTCCTGGTGAAATCAGTTGATGCGTTTCCAGGGTAGATCATATATATATATATATATATATATATATATATATATATATATATATATATATATATATATAGGAGTCCTAAAATGATGTATACATTCTTTGAATCGTTATAACGTATTCAATTTATGTATTTTGATTTGTAAATAAGATTAATACACGAGAAAGTATACACATTTAAATATTTTGACAGTAGAATATACAATCAAACATAGACATTAATAAGATAAAAGCTACTTGGGACAATGGCAGAATGTTCACATATGTTTGCATATTTTCATCCATATAAGTTCTCACATCACGGTAATGTATTATTAACTATTAATATTTAAAGAGTGTATACATTATTTTGGGATATATATATATATATATATATATATATATATATATATATATATATGTATGTATGTATGTGTGTGCGTGTGTGTAAAAAACCTTCCGTGTTTGTCACATCGATCATTACGAATGATCAACCCTAGTTGAGAAACGTGAGACTTGGCATCTCACCACCAAACATGCTGTCTCCTTCTTTGAACATACCTGCAGGGCCTCTCTCAGTGACAAGAGGCAGACAATGAAGTACTCCAACGCTATGCTATCGATCCCAGACGGGACTTTCCGCTAAAACTACTGCGACAGTTTATGCCTGTCTTGCACTGGTCTTATCAGTCACATACGTGCCTGCAAGCGATGTGTACAGACTCCCTCTTGATTTTCGTTTTTCGAAATGATGATGATATATATATATATATATATATATATATATATATATATATATATATATATATATATATATATATATATATATATATATATATATATATATATATATATATATATATATATATATAAATAAAAAAAGTAGTTAGCTTTCATAGAATGACGAAAGCACAGTAATGGTATTGGCGTATTGTGGCAACCGACTGCATGATTGGGGGTGTATTACATTTACAAGTCTAACATTGTGCAGTGAATATATCTTCCACTTCTAGGCCGATGTTTATACTATATATCTAGACATTCTTGACAAAATCCAAAGAGATTGCAACGTAATCGGTCTTGACCTGGCATCCCGGATTAGGTCACTTGACCGCCGCCGTTAACATATCTTCCCTGCGTTTTTTTTTTTTACTATAAATATTTTTTTGGTAATTGTTCTGGTACATTTTCCCCTATTTCAATTCCACTTATTTCCCTCTGCTGCGTCCTGGTATTGAACTCACAATTCCTTGGGTCAAGTCACTAGATTATTTCAACCAATGATTTTATCCACTCAGCCACATGTTATTATATATCCTTGGGGACACACAACACTGTGAATAAAAGCGTTGGTTGGAGTAATCTAGTGACTTGTCCCAAAATGTTGCGTGTTCAATACCTGACCACAGCAGATATGAAAAAAAAAAAACTTGGAGAATTGAGATACTAAAGGGAAATAACTGGAACTTAGAAATCCAGATAAAGGCATGGAACGTGGTACTGGAACAATCCACCCCAGTGAACTAAATAGAGGTTTCGGTTCGAAATTTCAACATATATCAACTGAAGAAGGCCGTTGTGTACAAGGGCCGAAAGGTTGTGAATATGGCAATAAAGATGAGGGCAACAGTCCAAAGAGTGAAAATATAAAACATTACTGCTAAAATATGAAATTTTACTGCCAACGCTCGAGAGGAAAAATAGAACATAATTTGCCTTGTTCATATTCTGTTGCTTCAACAGGTTGTTTTGCAAAGGCGGATTGCTGAAACAAAAATGGTTTCATGTGTTTCCCTGTGACAGAATTGAAACTTACGACTTGAGCATTCCCTTCTCATCTGATTTGGTTAATTCCTCGAGAAATAGACGGCGCTTTTCGGGCAAGTTTCCAAGACAGAGAATGAAGACAGTAATTCCTGCACTATCGAATATTTTGAATTATAGGACCGTTGGTCAGCTTTTGACCTTGGATCGAGAGGCAGGCATTGGTACAGAGGCAAGTTGTTTTTCTTTCTGCACGGCTCTTGGTGTTATCATAATGCAATACGATATATGACTTTTGCTGATCTCCACTCACGTTGTTGTCATGGCTAAGAGAGTGGATATTGTTTACCCAGGCATATAAAATCTGGAATAATTATTCATAGAATCCAAATGTTGACCTAAGCTATTCATTCCTCTTGTTGGTTTTCTTCTCAATTGGGATGTGTGAACTTACAATGCATATATACGTAACTCCATCATTCAAGAGGTATTCAATAAGGCGAAATGGAGATGTTCTCTGCAGTGATATACAGTATATTGCTCGTTTGCTCTAGAACAATGTATGATCTTTGACAACCATTAGACATTAACCAACCTCTCACTATTCTGCAGATACATTCCTTGCTATATATATATATATATATATATATATATATATATATATATTTTCAACGGTATAACATTATGCCATTGTTGGCTGTTATAGCAGGAATGTCTTTATTTACAATCATGTTCACTCTTTACAAAGCCCGACAGCCACTCGATGTATTGTGTGAAGCTTCACATATATTTGAATAAACTTTCAGTTGTTCATCTAAACTGAGTCGAGTCGCCGATATATTGTGTGTGTGTAACAGGGATTCTATAATTTGAAAAGCATTCATTTCAAACGCGAACATTAAAGAAATTGACTAAAAGGGTGAAAGTAACTAATCTCTTATGTTAATATTCAGGCGATCAAAATGAGCGATGGGTTCATCTAATCGCCATTATATTTCCGGCATCATTGCTCTTGTATATTATTATGCCAGAGTTGGCTGGTATAAAAGGGATGTTTCTTTTACAATAAATGTCACCATCTACAACCCTGAGAGACATTGGTTTTATTGTCTGGAACTTCACGTACATTTCACGAATGTTTTTAATAGAAAAATAATAATTCTATTAGCTCTATTTGTGTTTATCATACCAATAAAATATCTTAATATTTTTTAATCATTACACGCAATGCAGGTCAGTAAGAGGAATTTGGATACAAGCAGTTAGCGAGAGTGGAAGGAGCCGACAAGACAATAAAGGAACAAAGAGACAGAGAATAACAGAAAAAGAAAAGTATTTATCTGCTTAGAAGAAGGAAATTACTGGAAAGTAATTGAAACTCACCTGAAGCGAGCTGAATCTATAATGCTCCTCATGCCAATGACACTTCCACCGAGCTTCTCTACGGCATATGATTTCACTGAATTTTGATGTGTTCCTCTCGAATTTTAAACTGGGGTCATCAGGAGAGAATGTGCACCGTTTACTTAAAATTGTAGCATTAATCTTATATATAAATTACAGTGTATGTTTCTGTTTGTGCGTGTGTGTATGTCCAAGCCGCTCCGCTGCTCTTACTGATCCGATTTCACTGATTCATAGCCCATTCAAAAGCCCCGGGAAAGTTGAGATCACGGAACGATTTTCTTCAGCTAAGATTTAGGGTTGCCAGTTTATGGTTGGTTAAAAATAAATATTAATATATTATATTAGCCATTATCGTTGCTTTTATGATTCAAGGGGAGTAACTCTTATTTTCCTTTTGTATCCAAAATTGCAGTGCACGTTTTATTATAAACTAGCTCCTCTGGAGGACTCTTGGTTTGGCCATCATCACAATAGCTAGGGAGGAGTAGATGCGATAGACATCAATAAACTACAGAAGAATTAAAAATTGATCGCTGCATCTAAATGTTGAATTAATGTTTAAGCTTATCTTTTAAAAGTTTAACGATAATTCTTTTGTTGCCACTTAAGTTAAAGTTTAAATTTGTGTACGTAGGTCCTTACTTTCCGTACAAACATTTTTATTTCATTGGTGACATAAGAGAGGACAGTTTATAAGATAAAATTAAAAGTTTCAAGATGGCAATATCTAAATTAGAATCAGTTATACTTTCAATATTTGAACAGTTAGAGAAACATAATTGATTATTAAGACCTAAATTATGGAATCTATCTGAATAAAAGCGAAATTGGAGCTCAATGTTCCCACAAATTTTGAGATTGAAAAGCCCCAGCTCTACTTTATAGTAATTTACAGACGGTATTTACTCTGCCCCCCCACGAGGACGAGATGTGACGCAAGGTCTATATTTAGGTGGGGACCCGAGCGCGTACATCCGAGACAGGAACAAAAATTCCCCTCAGCTCCGCAACCGTCGGTTGCGCCGGCCTCGGTGCGAGCACCGATCCCTCCCTCTGGTGCAATGGGAGGACGCGGCCTCGGGCAGCTGTTCCCCAGGGCGAGGCACTTCTTCAGTATAATTTTCTCAGTTGTCCTCTGTCCTTTGACAGAGAAGCCCCTGAGCGCATTCTGTCCAAAGACAGAGACGCAACTGAGAGATGATAAGTAAATGTGTAAAGCTACATCTGTATTATATATTATCTACTTCTAGGCGCTATCACTCTTCACTTTTATCTAATTTGCATATTGATTTAAAATATATTTCATTAATTTACTGTCCTTTATTAGTGTTCTTTTATTCGTGGGGATTTTTGATTTCCATTTCAAAAATAGTTCAGTTTAGGAATATCGTCTTATATAGTGCAGAAAAGTGTTAGAAATTTGAATTTTACTTGGGCTTCAACAAGTTGGCATCTATTTTTAAAACTTTCCTTAAATATAACCAGTCAATTTATGAATGGAAAGTTCATTTAAAATTTTTGTTACAAAGATTTCAAATAGTGAATATATCTTACTTTGAGAAACAATAGCGAGCGGGCGAAGCCTGCTGCTAGTTGTATATAGTAGCCCATCTCTCTTGGCCGTAACGACAGCCATTTACCAGATGGGCATACGATCAGGCGGATGGCAAATGTCTCCTCTTTTCTTTATTGTTAATAATTTTACCTCAAGCAAGGCAATAAACCACTAAGACGTAAGAGTTTACTGAGTATTAAAGAATATAAGGTAGATACGTAAGCACAATTAAAGAGAGAAGACAATAAAAAAAAATTAAGTAGACAAAAAGTAAGGATTGACATTGCATTTAAGATCGGATTTGACTGGAAATCAAGCGTCGGAAAGAAAGTTTCACAAGCGGATAATACGATAGAGGAAACTCTTAGCATAGACCTTACGGTTCTCTCTAGCCATTTAAAGCGTAAAATGATGAGATCCTGTCATCACACTTGTACTGCGCTTAAATTCATAAAGTCTAGATACCATGTCAAAAAGTTCATTAGAACAATTACCATGCAATTATGTATACAAAATGCACAGGGATAATACGGTACAGCGGCTGGAGTGTGACTGATGCCGAGATGCTTGGTCAGAACCAATAACATTGCAGATTCTTTTCTTTCTTAAGGCTTTTTAAATATATAGCAGAAGAGCCAGATCAGATATACCAGAAATATTCCAAGGAAGAATGAACATTAGACTCATGATTATGTAAAATTGATTCTGGCGAGAAAAATTGTTTGGCATGATATAGTAAAGTAACTTAGTTAGCTGTAGACTTAACAATTAATACAATAAATCTTTCGAATTCATATCAGCTGAAAGTATTAGTCGAAAAGCTGCAATATTCTCCTGGAATCTAGTATCAGGTAAAAAAGATTTCAAGTAATGAATATATCTTACTTTGAGAAACAATAGCGAGCGGGAAAAGTCTGTTAGTAGTTGTATATCTATCTCTCTTGGCTGTAACGTCAGTCATCTACTCACATGTGCATACGATAAGGCAGATGACGAATGTCTACTCTTTTCTTTATTGTTAATAATTTCACCTCAAGCAAGGCAATAAAACCACTAAGACGCAAGAGTTTACTTAGTGTTAAAGAATATAAGGTAGAAAGATAAGCACTATTAAAGAGAGAAAACAATAAAAAACAAAAATTAAGTAGACAAAAAGTAAGGATTGTCATTGTATTTAATTAAGAGCGGATTTGACTGGAAATCAAGCGTCGGAATGAGAGTTCCACAAGCGGATATTACGATAGAGGAAACTCTTAGCGTAGACCTTAGAACAATTACCATGCAATTATTTATATAAAATGTACACGGATAATACGTTGTGGCCGTTGGAAAGTGAGAGATGCCGAGATGCTTGGCCAGAACCGATAACATTGCAGATTCTGTTTTACTAAGGCTTTTTAATGTATAGCAGAAGAGCCAGATCAGATATACCAGCAATATTCACAGGAAGGACGAATAGTAGACTTATAAATATGTAAAATAGATTCTGACGAGAAACATTGTTTAGCATGACACAACTAAGTTTCTTAGCAACAGACTTAGCAATTGATTCAATAAAACATTTTCATTACATCACATGGAAAAACGTTAGTTCGAGAAGGTTTATTTAAATACTCCCCTGGAAGTTAACATTAGCCATACTGATGGGAGACAAATAGGTTTCTCTCATAGGATTAAAAGAGAGCAGTTTCCTTTTAGGTCTTAAGTATTTCTTGTTTCAGTTAACAAGTTGTAGGTCCATTATTTACATTATTCGGACTATTGTCCTCATCTTTGTCGCCATATTTATCACAACGTTTCGGCCGTTGTACGCTCCGGCCTTCTTCAGGTAGTTGGAATGTCGAACTGAACCCTTTATTTCGCTCACCGGGGTAGACTGTTCCAGTTCCACGTGCCATGATTTAATGGATGTCAGTTATCAGTTATCTCCTGTTAATTCCCCTCTCCAAGTTCTCCACTGCCTTAACCGGGTATTGAACTCACTGGCACAGTGGATATAGGCGTTGGTTAGATCCAGTGACAGAACCCAAAGAGTGTGAGTTCAATACCCGGTTAAGGCAGTGGAGAACTTTCAGAGGGAAATTAACAGGAGATAACTGATAACTGACATCCATTAAACATGGCACGTGGAATTAGAACAGTCTACCCCGGTGAGCGAAATAAAGGGTCCAGTTCGACATTCGACATGAAGAAGGCCAGAGCGTACAACGGCCGAAACGTTGTAATAAATATGGCGACAAAGATGAGGAGAATAGTCCGAATAATGTAAATAATGTACATAATACGTCATCTCAGAAATATAGAGAGAAGTTTTAGGTCATTATTGGTATCAATTTAAATGAAGGTAATATCTACTGTTTTCTAATAACCGTTAACTCTATTGTTATCGTCGCATGGTAGATAATGTTTCTTTTAAGACAATCAAAAGTAAGTTGCTTATTTAAGGGAAATATCGAGAGATGTTATTTTCTTTGATTTCATCCCATTTTAAACCAGTTGTTGTACTTCACAGTAAGCCCATCATTCAATGAATTTTCACCAAGAGATTTCTACATACAACATTCTTCCAATTCTGTGCCAGCGAGACAAGCGACTCTCTCCGACCGATTGTACACATCTATTTTGAAAATTTAGCCTGTTTCCGCATGGCACGTCAAACAAAACTTTTATGCAATACTCGGTTTGTAGAGAAGCGATATAGAACGTGAAGTGTAACCTTCCTCTAAAAGCTACTAATTGTTCATTCCCACTGAATTTATTAGTAGAGATATACTTTTGATAGTTGTCCGCTAATGTTGTCTAGTTAATTCTGAAGGCAGCAAGTTTTTTCACTTTCTTAATTAATTCCAAGGTCTTCACGCTTTCTTCATTAATTCCAAAGTTTATTTCATTAATACATTTAAGGTATTTTCTGTTTTTTTTTTCTTGCTTCTTTCAAAATTGATTTACATTATTGCTAAGCGATGGAAATTGTCTATGTAGCTTTTGGTTATAATACAGTGAGTAGGCTGCTGTCTAATCAAGACTAATGCTGTTTTCATTGGTGAATATTTAGAATACCTCCTCAGATTAACCATTAACAAAAACAAAAACCGGACTATGCAATCCATGCGATGCAAACACTGATCACTTCTCTTCTTTCGTTTGACTTTCATTTAATTTGCAGCCTGTAGATTGTTCGGCCTAATATTGCTTATATATATATATATGTGACATTCTATTTGCCGTATCGCTTCAAGACATGGGCGATCATGGCTCTCCGAAACGTCCTATCACCTTATTTTCCTTTACCAAGCTTTATACCACTGTGCAAATTAATTGAAAGAAAACGAATAATTCCGTTCTTATTTACTTTCTTTTCGTATTTTTCCAATGAAACATGACCCAGTGCACATGTTAGTACTTCGTATGTCCAATCCACGAAGTCGTTCCTTGCAGATTGACCACAGACTTTTGACTGTATTCAAATCAGGAGAGTTTCCTGACCAATGTATTGTATGATTTTCTCCCTGGTCATGTATGTCTTTTTCAAGAATCCCCAGATGTACGGCAGACAAGATATGACAACAGCATTCAATTTACAGACGAATGGTAGATTTGTAAGTGTGCAGTAGACGTAGAAGTTGATTCGATATAGTAACTGTACTTCATATAAGTTTCAAAGTTGAAGTCCAAAACGCTTATAGTATTTCTCTACTGGAGTTTAGCATCAGCCATGCTGATGGTTGCCAAAAATTTTTTTATGTGGTTATTAAATGAAACAATTTTGTTCTGGAGGCGTTAACATTTGCAAGCCATATCTCTACTGGTTAATCTCTGATTAGAGTGCATTTAGAAGATCAGTTGTCGGGCTTAATTTCCTGAATCTGTCGTATTTGAAACTAAGACAGTATCAAATGGTTTCGTCATAAATACCTAGTTAGAACTGATGATATCGGCGTGATCATTGATGAAGATCAGAAACTGCGTAGGTCTAGGACCCCGGTGTTAGGATGAAATGATCTGGGAACGTGCTCGTCTAACACGACCTTAATTCCACGTCCACGATTGGTTAGTAACGATTAGATTAAGCCAAATATTTATCCCGTAACACCGAAAGCCTTGAGCTTGAGTACAAGGCCAGCATACCAGAACCTGTCGAACGCCTTCCAGATATCTAGAGCCACAATCTAAGCTTCGCTGTTCTCATCTAAAGCTTGATAGAGGAATATAAACGCAAGTCAAGCTCATGAAAGGAAGTTACTAAATATGCTGCGTGCAACGTGACTTGTACAAGACGAGCGCAAAATTTTCACGTTAAAATGTAGGTTTTGGCATATATTCGCCGTATAAGACGACCCCTAATCGTATTTTAAAATATATTGAATTTATTAAATGAATTCTGTAAGTATATATATTTTCACTCAATTACTAATGAAAAAAATGACGCGGAGATGTTGTCAATTAACTACCACAATCTACAATACCTCATGAGTAGATGCTATGTTTTAGATAGGCTACTACGGTAGCCTGAATGACTTTCCCCGCTAACCAACTTCTCGTTCCATTGTTCTCGAATAGCATTCTTAAAAGGCTTGTTGGGACACACATATTATATAAGATAAGAGTATTTTTATTACACTATATTTTTATTATTTTATTAAAATAATGTGATTTCATCATCATTCGACCGTAGTCGGGATCATCGAACCAATGCTAACGATCCTTTCTTTAGTTGTATAGGATGTGCTACGCTAGGGCTGCATACAGTTTTGAATTCAGAGTTACTTTCTCCTAGCACGGTTGCCATCCAAGGCTCTAGAACCAAGTCTGTTCTGATATTTACCCAAGGCTGGTAGGGGGGGGGAGAAGAGGACTCATACCTTTTCCAAGAGTATTAGCACGTAAATGAATGTAATGGATCCGATTGAAATTCAAATTCTGCTTTCCAATTCCTAAAATCGAGCGGCTATTAATATACCATGCCTACCGTATCTACAGACAAAACTCTCCTATGCTAATAACTTACCATAAACCACAGGATTTAAGGTTCATATTTTATAACTCGTGTATAATACGATCCCCTGTGTTATGATTAAAAAGGTCGACTTTTTTGTGCCGGTATATATGAACGTCCGAATTAGCAGAGGAGTGGTAGAATCCGTCAGACTCTCCAGAGATTGAACCCCTAGAGAAAGGTACGAAACTACATACACTCAATTCGGCTGATCTTATATTCACAGAGTTCGGAAGTTATTTATGTATTTAAAGCTTAGTTTCGTATTCATTTTAGACATTACTAAGATAATGTTACAAGCAAGTTTTGTTTCGTTAGCCATAATTCAGATAATTAATTACCAAAGTAACAATGAAATCAGTTCAATTAACTGAACTGAGTTAACGTCGAGCAATGGTGATCTTTCTCTTAGTAATGAATCTTCAAGGACCCGATTCAGATATGCCAGCACTGGGAACAGTTAAAGGTTGGAATAGAGCTAGTAGTTAATTACTACCACATAGGTGTAACCGTTGTAGAGTACTGAGACGGAAACTGCCACTAATAAACTAATAAGTCAATCGGTTAGTGAACATCCTGATTGGAACGGTAATCTCAGGCTATAACAAAGGACAAAAGATGGAAAATTAGGAAAAGGAAATCCTCCTCCAATATGTCAGCTTCGCTAAGAAGGCTTCATCAGGAATCCATGAAATAAATCAGGATTATTTGCTACGCCGGGGATATTCCATTCTCTTGCTTATGGTGATTTTCTAAACATAGTTTGATTTGGCACAAGGCCGTAAGAATGGGGTACCTAGTGAGCATCAAATTCATTATTCAGTCGTAATTGATGTAGCGAGACAAGCTTGATAACCATTATACCACGTCGATCTGAACCGATTTACTCAGCATAGGTTAGATGTGGCACAAGGCCGAATGTAGGGAGAACCCAGTTAGAATCAAACTCACTATTCAGTCGAAATTGCTCTAACGAGATAAGCTTGTTAACCATTACCCCACGTTGAAGTGTCCCCTCATCATCTTCCTTATGTAAAAAAAAACAAGATTTAGGCTAAACAAATGAAACTTGAAATACAATACGAAGCAAACCTAATGGACACTAAATACGATGATAAATACAGTTATTGCGTTCGTACAAAAGCAAATCGTTCTGCTATTGCTTAAAAGGCACGAGAGTAAATCAAAGTAGAGGGTTACTGAAAGCGGTAATGTGCTTATTATGAGGGTATGATAATATGCATATTATGAGGATCTTTTGCTAGATAACGGCTGAACCTAACCTTAATACGGTAGTTATCGGGGATGCACATTATCGGGAGTCTTTTCCGCAAAGTTCTGGCTCTTGGGAGTAATCCGAATGGAATTTCTTTCTTACCAATGGAATACGAAGAGATAATTCGACTCTGTGTATATAATATGGTCGATTCTAGCCGTGAAGGTCTGGACTGGTGGAACTAAAGAATGTAACGTGTCTGCATATCAACAATGAAAACACCGATAGAGAAGAGAGCAGCGGGAATGCGAGTCTTTTGGGTTATCGAGTGGCAAATAATTCTTCAACCTCAAAGCCGCGAAAACTCTTTTGAGCTCTGTCGCGACTGGTAAGGGAGCACTGAAGACCAAGTTTAACAGCAGCACTTTCTAGAATTAGATTCTGAAATTATCTAAATTGCATTGTTTGAAAACTTAGAAAGATAGACCACAGACGATTACAAATCATGCTAACCCTCTAAAAGAGATGTGTACAATTGGATGAAGAAGTAAAAGTTATCTAAGTGAATAAATTTGAAAAAGATATCACCTCGCACCGGATAAAAATGGAAGAAAGTTTAAATATCTGTGAATTGTTTTAACAGTAGATGGATTCGAATCTCAAAAACTAAACTAAGTAATAAGAAACAGGAAAATGTAATTAGAAACGATGAAGAGTTCTAAATTATTATTTGACATGAGTCCTCTTGTATGATAATTTATACTGGACAGTCTTCGCGTAGATGAAATAGAAACAGGAAGCAACAGAAATGTAACTATACAGAAGAATTCTGGGAATATTATTAACGGAACGAGTAATCCAGGAGGAAGTATATTTTTTTATAATCAATTCATCCCAAACAAGGCAATAAAGCAACTAAGGCACAAAGGGGGTCACTGTGTTTGAAAAAATAAGAAAAAGAAAAATGTTATTAAGGAGCGAGGAAAATAAAAGAAGAGAAATCAAGATGCCTTTAAAAATGAAGAAACGAATGATCAGAATCCGAAAGAAACAGCGGAAATATCTTGGACACATAATAAGGACGAAGAGTTTTGAAAACTTAATGCTCCCAGAAAGGGAAAGAGAGAAAGAGCGAGAAAGGCAGCGGCCCACGTTCCAGGCAAGCTTGTGTGAATTGATGTGGGGCGTACAACCTTGTGCAAATTAATTGAAACAACCGTTTAGGTTTCGTTTCATTCACCATACTGTCAATTTTAGACCCTCTGGAGTGACTAGGTGAAAGCGATCTATTTTTGCCCCCAGATTAAGTAATTTCCAGTGGTGTGCAGTAATATGAATCTGTTTTCGGGGTGAATGATGAAATTTGTGTGGCATTGAAAAATATTGCGTCATCCGTGATTGCATCAGATTTTTATCACGCCTAAAACATCCCTACTACACACTAAGTCATACACATAATGTACACACTCAATTAAACTGAAAATCGAATCATCCTTGATAATGGCTAAATGTATAGCCGAAAGCGCTCGGAAATATAAAACATTTGGACAGTTCTTACACACCCTTTGTCCAGAATAGAAAGCTCTTGAAAAATTAAATAAAAAGCTTAACCGTGGTACCTTGTCTGTCGTTTTTAATGAAACATGCAATATATATATATATATATATATATATATATATATATATATATATATATATATATATATATTTATATATATATATTTATATATATTTATAAATTTATATAAATATATATATATGTGTGTGTGTGTGAAAGTGATCCTTAACACAGGCCCGTACAGCGGGTGTAGATTGTCAAGGACAGGAGCCAACAGTTAACACGTGAAAGTTCACTGCTGTAATTGGATTAGTATATTAATTTTATTTAAAGTAATTATTACTTTTTACCTTTGGATTAACTTAATTAAGTTTATAATTTAAAATACTGAAATAAGTAGAATGTTTATTGATTTTAATTGAACTTGTAATATTTTATTTTTAAACAAACTTTTTCAGTGCGAAATTCGCAAGTGGCATTTAGAATTTTATTACATCGAGCTAATTTAAATTTAATATTCTTATCTATCCTATTGTTCTTTAAGAATGACAATATTAAGCATAAAATTTACTTTTATGAATAATGTATTTTTTAACAGAACAAGCAGGTATTTAAAAAAAAAAAAAGGTGTTAAATTTTTCTAACATTTGTTAATAAATAGAAGATTGCGAAATTAATGAAAAACAAAACTTAAATAAATTATCACAAAATTAATGTCCAAAATTACATTCAATAAATTTAATATTTTACAACTATTAAAAAATATACCACAAAAATGTAATGAAGCTTTTATTGTCTTGTCAACATCGTCTTCATTTTATATATTTTGCGATTATTTTAAACAGCGACATTCACCAAAATACCATTACGAAGAATTTGTTCAAAGAAAGTTAATTTAATTTTTTCTTTATGCTATTATTCTTCATAATAACGAATATTTTGATTATAAAATTCATTTTTTTAAGGAATAGTAATAAATTATGTTTTCTTTATAATACTTCACGTATGCTGATATCGTTCTTATAAAAAAAATATGAATATAGCTTTTTGAATTGCTAATTTTCCAAAATTACTGTACCGAAATTTGCGCATTTGAACAAATTTGAATAATAATAAAATTTAATAATCTTTCTATGATATTATTTTTCGTAATAAACATTTTGATTCAAAAATAAATAATTATTTATGGGTATTTTAAAAATGTATGGTGAATTTTACTAGCATTTTTGTTAAAAATGTAAAACAAAATAAACCTGTTTAATATATATTTAAATATACTGTAAAATCTTAAGATGCTTAATTTTGTCTAGATAATCGTATTTATGAGGGAGGAATTGATCGATCTGCAAACCCCGTAGAATTCGATTATATAAACATTTTAATGAGAGAGTTTCGGTAAGTTCAACACGAATATAACTTCAACATAAAAAGGACTCTGACCAGCTAAACAATTTGGAAATCCTTTGAAACAAAACGACGGAATGTAACATAAGATGGCAAATTTTCACATTCATACAAACTTTAAATTCTTAAATCTGATTCCTAAACTCGCTAGGCCATAGCATAGACGGTTCAACACTTAAGTTATTTTGTTTTTATTTTAGTATGGCAAAAGTTTTTTCAAAATGTTCAAAAAGTGTTGCGTAACAAGTTCTCATGGTGACTATGATTAACAAAATAAGTTCTGTGTTATGATAGGTATTCTCTCTGACAGCTATAGTCAGGACAAGATAACTCTCCGTAGGTATGGCGATCATTCCTTTTTATCCCAAAACATAATTTACATACAACTACACCTCCCTGAACTTAAGAGGCTTTATACCTTTAAGTGATCTATGACTTCTACAAACAACCCAGGGAAACATAATCCGTCTCTCAGAGCGAGTCTCTTTATTTCTTATTATAGGGGATCTCGGTCTTAATTGATTCTCCTGATTTGAATCCTCATGATACCTCTGATCACTCTTATCACCAAATTGTTCCTCACTATTACTGGATACACTCATTCTCTTCTCCCCTGTTCTTCATTTTCATATCTCTGGTGGTCTTCCTGATCACTCTCAACACTGGATTCATTCATATTTTCTTGCGTCCTCTGTTCTTCTGCTTCCTCTTCCTCCTCCATAACTTCATGCTCTCTTGTGCTTCTAAATTGGTCTTCGTGAGCCAGTATACCCTGTCCACTGTTTCTTAAAACAGCTGTGTTAAATCACTTTTGCACCACAAAATTTGCCTTTTCAGGACTTAAATCCTTGTCCTTTTTGTACCACAAACTTTAATTTGTTGCAAATGATATGACAATCGGAACTCTTATTTGTCTTCCCATCAATGCAGATGGTCTATGTCTTCTGCCTGCCTGTGGAATAGCTTTACAATTTAGGAGTATTCTGAGTAAATAACGCTCTATATAATAATCCACCGGATGGAATGCTTTTAAGCAAATTTTTATCGTTTGAACCATTCTCTCCACAATTACATTTGACTGTGTGGTAAATTGATATTTTTTGTATAGAATACAGCTAATTTAATCAAACACAATATTTCTTCACAAAACTCAAATGCATTGTTGGAGATGAAGGTTTTCGGCATTCCATTTCTTATGAACACTATCTTCAACACTCATTTCGCAGTAGTAGCTTTTCTATCCGCAACTCTCTGATATCTTATTAATGGCTTGTTCATCCGGCGACATACCATCTGTGAATATTTGATATCCTAGGTAAGAAATTCTTTCACAATTAAACATGCATCTATCACGATTTATTGTCATACTCGTGCTATTTAATTTTCTCAAAACTTGCTCCATTTTACTTTTGAGCTTTTTTTTTTACTGCGTGCACCAATGTCGCCCTGAAATACAATTATATTTGTAATTCACTCTAAAACTTTTTCGATGGCTTTCTGGAAAATGCGACTCGTCGCTTTTACTCCAAACGACAGAGGAGTTCATTTTAGTAATCCAATATGGCTGTTCATTGTGGTGAATTCTTGATACTTGCTATCAATTTTAATCTAATTAAATGCTGACTTAAGGTCAACTTTGCAAAGTATTTCATACCAGCAAAATCATGTCACACTGTTTCAGTGTTTGGCAACGGGAATGAATCCGAACACATCTGGTAATTCTCATCCACCTTATAATCTCTACAATTTTTCAAATCTCCAACGCTTTAGTATCGTCAAAATGGGTGAGACCCAATTACTACCACTCTTGCTGACTTGTTCTAATATTCCGTGTTCTAACATTTCGTTCAAGTTACCAAAAGTATTATGTGAACAGAAATTTTTCGGCCTTAAAAATACATATGGTGGTTGTTTTCTTAAAACCGAATACTCGCTTCGTATCCCCCTAATAATCCAATATCCGGTTCTACAGACTTTACTAATTCGATGTATCCACTCTTAACACGTCAATTGCTAAAAGACTGTGTCTTTTGCATTTTTCCACCACTATGATTGATATTATCTATTAGTTGTCTCAAGCGTACCATCCTAAAATTTTAATGATTAAATATCGAATTATTTCAACTGAAGATTATATTTTCTTTAACTTTTCTCTACACATTCTTTCCCGAAAATCCCTCGGCATCAACGAAACATCACTTCTAGTACCATCCTGCCTGAGTAAAGTTATTCTGTTTAACATTTTCCTACTTTTATCCTGTGTTATTACCTGAAATACTTCCATACTTTCAATCTGAGACACTATACTCTCCACTTTACAACTAGCTTTTCATATGTACGAACCATCTGGAATTGATTTCTGTTTTTAAACTTAAAACACCATTTCCCACAAACCAGCCACTTATTTTTTTTTACTCTTTTCATGTTCCGTATTGCGATATCTGCATACAATTAAGCTTTTGGTAATCTGTCTCCATGCAACTTTCGGAGCAATTTTTGTATCAATTCTAATTGTTGTAATAATTACAGACCTGCTTCTAGATTCGTATGATGAGCTTGAAGCCTCTCTAGAATTTTACGATTGTTCGAGATGTCAAACATTCTTCCAATCAATCTTAGCACAATTAGCTCGTCTCCGATCGACATTTGATCGGAATCAATTCAGAAATTCACAGTATCTCGACGCTTCTTTCAATCGCTAGACATATCTTATAATAGTTTCGTTTGGTCTCTCTTTACTTTCGAGAAATTTAGTTCTTTGCGCTGTGACAAATTTTTTTTGTGGTCGTACATTTCCCTTTATAATGGCTACTGTATCTTAATACAGTAAATCTTCCAAAACTTAACTTAGGCCATAACAGAGATTTTTTTATGGCCTCACATCTGTTCAAAAACAAATCCATAACTTCATTTTCTCATCCACTAGCTTTGGTGTCCTTTAACTTCCTTACTTTCGCCGATGCTTCAAATCACCTAAACCAGCGTTCAACATAGCCATCCTCTTCCATCGTGGTTAAGTAAACGATTGGCGACGCCATATAGTTATGAACGGTATTCTCTCTGACAGATGTAGTCTTGTCAAGATAATATAACTCTTCCGTAGTTAGAGCCATACTTCCTTTTATACAGAAACGAATTTACATATCAATACAGTGTGTGTATTTTGTCTTACCCAAGATAATAATGAGCGGGAACAATGGTTAAATCCAATACCTCGAAGAAAAAAAACACCCCTGACAAACCAAACATTGTTGTTTTTGAAAAGCACTTTCCAACTGATTATGAAACAGTGGTTATTACAAGAAATCCTCTGCTTCTGTGTAAAATGTGCAAAATGATGAGTTGCCAAAATTTCTAGAAAAAGACAAAATCCTCATATTGAAAATATTTACTAGAATATTGATGAACAAGATTTTGTCTCAGCAGTTACATGCTATAAATCAAACAATTAGTTGATCATCCAATCTGCTGTTTTTCCGCTGGATGTAGTTCAATGTTTTTATTTATAATTTTTGAAAACTTGAGATTTGAATGTGACCATACTGGTATATATACACACATTTTCTTCTCTTTCAGAAAGTCAAATATCAATGTTTAAGCACTGGTCACAAATCAATGGAGCAATTCGTTAACTTAGTATCTTAAAAATAGATAATAAAAAATGTTAAAAAGCATGTAATATCACCACACATGATTGCGATAAAAAAACACAATGATTTTGATATTCTTATCAGGGCATGTGAATATTTCGTTATATCTCGATCATTATATTACAGACTTTAGGATGATTTCAAGTTACTTAGTTTGGAATCATTGCCACCATTAACAATTAACTTTAATTTTTTGATGATATTTTAGTTGAATCTTTGAAAATTAAAAAGAAAGTGTATTCTTTTAGTTGATGAAGTGTATGTTTTGTATAGAATACAGCTAATAAGTTTTCATCCTGCACATAATCTTTCTTCACAAAACTCAAATGCATTGTTGGAGATGAAGGTTTTCGGAACTCCATTTCTTATGAACACTATCTTCAACACTCATTTAAAATTTTAAGGAATTAGCCAAAACAGTATTGGCATTATGATAAAATATTTAAAACGTGGGCCAAATATTTTACGTAAAATGATCCCAGTTGCAAAATTACTTTTTTATATGAAAAATATTATATACTGTTGATGCAGTCAAAACGATAAAAGGTTGCAATTGTATGTGACAATGACAAGGCGAATAAATCTTCTTTTTTTTTTTAAATTAAATTGGTTTTAATAAGCGTTGGATAAATCAAAATGGTTTGTACTTCCATTTTATTATGCCCGCCTCTTTAAAAATATCCGGATAATTGGATTACTGAACCTACTTCCGAATTATTGTTTTATTCTAAAGGAAAAAGATTAGAACAAAATGCGAAATTGTAAAAGGACTTTTTGAGTATGAAAAAACTAAATTGTTTAATCTGTCGAAATTAAATAATGTAACAATTTACCCAAACCCTGTTGAACGACAAAATTTTTCCCGTTGTTTAAAAGTTATTTTCGGATCAAACTGTAGGTGCCATTAACCCCCCCCCATTATTACATGGAGTGATGCTGCATTAAGAATTAATTTCATTGATAATGTTATAGATTTGTAAAGAGTGTCTGTTTTGAAGAAATATTTGGTGATACTATGAAAAGTGATCCACTGAAAAAGGTGATATCAAATTTAAATGATGAACATCTGCTATTTATTTATAATTTTGGGAAATTAACAAAAAGAATTCGAGAAGATCAAGAAAGAAGAATTAAATTATTAACAAGGGATTAGCTTTTGCACATACATTCATTGGCTTAGTTGATGTTTGTAGATATTTCCTAAGTAGTTTATTTAATTTTATTATGCTTGGTGAATTTACCAGAGAATATTTAGAAAATGAATTCGAAAAATAAAAAAAAAAGTTCTGAAGATGCATATTTTATAACAGTTCAAAAGTTATTGAAAGATTTCATATTGAAAAAATGAACTACTTAAATTAAACTCTAATATCAGAGAATACAACTTTGATCCAGGCCTTAATTCCTCAAAATGAGCATGTTTGGAATGGGATGGAAAACATTTGATAAAGTTACCAGACCTTGAAACCTAAATATTTTGAAATATAATTTTCGTATATATCAGGCTATGTTACAAGAAAATATTGTCCCACAGAAGAGGAAATATTTGGTAATATTACTTTTTTTTTTTCAGAAATATGAACATTTTTGAAAGAAATAGATTGTAGTAATTTAAAATTCCACCTGGACACCACAGAGATACCAGATAATTTTTTTTTTTTTTAATCTACCCACTTTTTACATGTATTTAATTGTTTAACTTCCCAAATTCTCCTGTTAATTAATTTTATGTCTATGTCAAAGTAAATTGAATTTAATTTATTTAATTATGTGTACTGGTAATAGCGATTGTGCCATAGCGAAAAACGTAATTTCTTCATCTCCTCTGAAACGAATTGTGCATGTAACAAAAATCACATTTTTATGAAGTATTTTTAGTCTTTGTTGATAAACGATTTAGTAAAATTGATTTCTGATGTCCTGTAATCAATTGACATAAACAAATTAATACATTATTTTTTAAATATCATTAAGATGTCTAATTCATGGTGAATAAAGAGATTTTTGTACATTTAATTATTTTATGGTATTTTTGTTCTTTCTTTGTTGATTTGCATTTATGGAAATGCGTTAATAATTGTATGATGCTTCCTAATATAATATATAATAGCTAATTAACTACTTACTGGTCCTTACTAACAAGTTGCTTGCTAAAAATGTACTCAGGAATTATTTAATAGTAATTTATGTCTCCACATGTCGGCTCCCAGTCGTGGAGCCTAGCCGCATGGTCACTAGGCCTAGTATAATAATCGCCTTGATATGCATGCATTGTAGGTCCATAAAATGAAATCGTCCCAGCTTCTTCTTATTATTCTTCTTCTTATTCTTATTATTATTCTATGTGCTGTATTTCTTCATGGGTTAGACGATAGGCACTCTACAACTTCCTACCTCTTAGGTGTATTTCTTCCTTTGCTAAGGCTCCCGGTCTCTGTTCCGCTATTCATTCACACAATCTTGTCAGGTAAGTGGAACGCTGCCATTCCCTGTAACTGTTACTCTCAATATACTTCGTGAGGTGGGGGTTAAGTTTTCTAAGCCTTCCTTCTTCATTAATCGTTCAACGAATTTCAGCTGTCTTTTCCTGATTCTGAGTATCTTTCTGTTGCCATTTTTTAAGACTTCTTTGTTACTCGCTACGTTCATAATATTTTCAGCATCCGCCTGGAGGGCTACATTAATTCTGTCTCCATTTTTTCTCCTCAGCCGTGGGGGGATTGTCTAGCGTTCACCGTTATATGAGATGAGGAATATATCTCATAGCAATCAAACAGCATTTTCTTTGTTTCTAACGTTTTCTTTCTGTTTCACAAAACCGTGCTTTAAGCAAAACTAGACAGACTTTAAAAAATCGAATGGACTCAGTTTGTTCCCCTTACAAAAAAAAGGCTAAAAAAAACCCCCAAAAATGAATTAACAACAAAATATGTTGAATTTTAAACCATTTTCCAAAATGGCTGTATATATCGTTGATATCATTCATTTGACAAATTTGGAAAGATAGATCTTTGCGCTAAAATCCTGTTAATCGGGGTAAGGTTTTAAGACTTTTACTTGAGAATTCATCGCGAATTTTCCCCCGGATAATTTTTGCCACTCTGAATTATGTTAAATTACTATTAGAATCAGTGGTGTTCACAGGGTCGAATATATTTACTGAGATATTTACGTGTGTTTCAGTACAACGAGACTAAAACCATAAGCCGTAGAGTGGTATACGCTATTGAATCCGTCCCATAATGTAGCGGTGTAGCATAACGAGATACAGGATGTATCTTACGATTTTTCTGTTAAGAAATGATCGAAATTAGACAAAATATAAACAAGAATAAATACATGGAATCAACGATGACCTTAGTTTCGATTTTTGAAGTTAGCAGCCTGATCTTAAACTATATGAGGTAGAGAGGGTAATACGATGAATTTACATTTGAACTATCCTAAACTGGTAATGAGGTCAATTCAGTGAATTTAAATTTGAATTGCCCTGTACTGGTCGAGAGATTAATACATTGAATTTAAATTTTAGTTATTCAAAATTGGTAAAATCTATTTGTTAATATATAACAACTACACCCCACTACAGCGAGGGATGTATGTGGCACAAGGCTGAGTTTACTGTGGGTTCTCCTAGCCGGTAGGCTTGGCCAAAATGTTCCTAGAACCCGTATAAACGGGTTCAGGGCCTGCCTACCTCCCCGGATGAAACTTGGCCCTTCGACAAAGCCTCGTCTGGATTCCTCTCTGCCAAGGCAGAGAGATCGACAGTCGAATAGGCTATGGTACCATTCCCCAAATAGTAAAGTCTATTTGTTAATTCTGTCTTGAAAGTGTCGAATATAATTCTAACATTTTGCCAACCAGAATGACGATCAAATTGTGACTTTCATAAATATATTTGCATATATATATATATATATATATATATATATATATATATGTGTGTGTGTGTGTGTGTGTGTGTGTGTGTGCGTGCGTGTTTGTGGCGCGAAATGATTTCATGTGATAAATATATTTTGTGTTTTTCAATTGGCATTACCATTTCATTGTCCATATAGGATGAAGAAGGAGATCAGTATTTGATTGGATCAAATTAGAGCCTGCGGTAAAAATATTCAAATTTCATTGGTTGAAAGCATATGAAGCCACATACACAGGTACTGAAATAATTGTCATACGTAAGCCGACATCGTGAGGCTCACCCACAGCGAATTATTTACAACAACGCACACATTTATACATACACATATATTAGCGTATACGTCTATACAAATACGTTTGTGTAACCACATGCACATACACACAAACACGCGCGCACACACATATACGTATCTTTCTCCCCCCTTTCTGTCTCTCTCTCCCAATATATATATATATATATATATATATATATATATATATATATATATATATATATATAATCAAATGGACAAAAGTCCGAGAATGATTTTAAAACATTTTTATGCTTATACATTCTTTTCATACATACAAATATTTATGTAAGCGCTCTGTTTATAATAAACAGTATTAATAACAATTATCGACGTGAATTTTCTATGAAAATTTCTCGGACATTAAAAACCGGTAAATGTTATTAATACTGTTTATTTAAATATTATTATCTATAAAAAAACGTCTAAAGATAAAAATGTCTTAAAATATATATATATATATATATATATATATATATATATAGAGAGAGAGAGAGAGAGAGAGAGACAGAGAGAGAGACAGAGAGACAGAGACAGACAGACAGAGAGAAAGACAGACAGAGAAAGACAGAGAGAAAGACAGAGAGACAGAGAGAAAGACAGAGAGACAGACAGAGTAATGATTAGCAAGCTTGTATCGCTAGAACAATTATTACTGAGTAGTGAGTTTGATACTCACTGGCAGGTTTATACTTTCGGCCTCGTGCCACATCTAAGCTACGCTTGGAATATCACTATATATATATATATATATATATATATATATATATAGATAGATAGATAGATAGATAGATAGAGAGAGAGAGAGAGAGAGAGAGAGTGATGTTTGATTAGTGGCACCTAATTTAAAAACTGCCATGAAAAAGACAAATTTTGTATTTATTACCACTCATGATAATCATTAAAATGAAAAACTAGCTTGCTAACCGGTTTCGAACCTCGCTCAACAGAACTAAATCGAAGTTGATAAATACAGAATTGTCAATAAAATGCTGTGTTTAATATGTATGAAGGGGGAAATAGAAATTAGTTTGCACAACGAACTCTCAAGGACAAAATATATATGGCCTCCAATACTTTTAAGTGGCAATTCGAGTGAGACTTGCTAAGAATAGTAAATGACTCCACACTAAAATTAACGTTACAATTATGGTTATTTATTGAGTGATCTGCGATGGTAACCCATATGTGTTGGTCAGGATGTCTAATGGAGAATACATAAAATCTCGTATTTTCGTTGGAACGTATTGCATTATTCTGACATCCAGCCTTTGAGTCGTTCTCCCTATATAGTGTGAACCACAACTACATTTAAATCAATAAATCAAAGAACTATTATGATGTGGAGGGAGAACGCCATTTCATTTTGCCAGAAAAAAAACTACGCGAGTGTTAGCAGCAAAGTAACAATGTTGAACTGCTAAAGAAACCCGCTTAACATATTGTATGACTGATGCTACACAGCCAAGGAAGGCGCTGGTACATAGGAAATTTTTGTTTTATAGCTGGTTTGACTGTATTGAATTCTGAAATTTTGGTCTTAATCACTGATTTAACAATGTCCAACGGGTAGGCATTCTTACAGAGAGTAGTGGTAATAAACTTGAGTTAATTGGAAAAAGATATTTACCAGTGTGTGTATCCGTTGGGAATCTTTAGTGTCCCGTAAAATGTAAAATCAATTTAATTAAGACTTTTACACATATTGCCTTAATGACCTGCTTAAAGCCCATGTAAATGACTTCACATCGCTAACGTACTTGACATCAATCTGTATTGGTGTGTTTTTCAATTTGATGAACTGGTGGAGTTGTCTAACTTGTATCTTCTTTGGTCATATATATATATATATATATATATATATATATATATATATATATATATATATATATAGGCAAGTAGATAACGGCACTGTTTGAGAATCAGAGTTCAATTCCAGTTGAATCCAATGCATTCACTGACTTGCTAATACCCCTAAGGAAAATAATAATACCCCTTTTTCTCCCTCCAGCTATAGGTATATGGCAGGACAGACTGGGTTCTATAGCCTTGGATGGCAACTGGTGTAGGAGAACGATAACTCTGAATTCAAAACCTGCAGAGGGTCGTTTGGGGACCTTGTGGCATTCGGTGCGCCAGGTCTCTGTATTCGTCACTTCAAAAAGTGTGGATGGTCCTGCACAAAACCTTCACCACAATAATCAAATCTCATGTGCTTGTGTCTGGCTGTCGATTCCTAGGAACTGAGCAGCTTGACCCTCATACGTCGAATATGACGGGAGAGTCCACCATATATAAATACATGTAGGGGCACCTCTGGGTGGTGTAATGGTTAGCAAGCGTGTCTCCCTAAAGCCATTACCACTTAGTAGTGAGTTCAGTCATCACTGGATGCTCCTTACTTTCGGCTTTGTGCCACATTTAAGTTACGCTTAGAAAATCAGGGCATTATATCAAGTGTTAGTCAAGGGCTCCGTCCGTGTTGAGCTGATTGACGAGCCCGGTCTTACGGAGCAGGAGGCTCGCTCAGTATGCCGTTGGGTGCCCGGGTTGAAATTGTTCTATAAAAGGACGAGACATCACTCACCTGGTTCGTGATTCGTGGGGCCCTCTGGGTCGCCAAAAGACTTTGTTCAGCGTGCTTGGAGAAATCTCCAAACTGCCGTTGCTGTGATGGCGGTGTCAAGATCCTGGGTCACGCCTTCTTTCATTGCAGGGTGGTAGCGCCGTTGTGTAGGTTTGTTGAAGGCCTCATGGTCCGCATGCTGCAAGGAAAGTTCTTTGTCCTTGAAGCCAGTTCTGTTTGTCGCAATGTTGTGCCGCAGGTGACTATAGCTGAACACATGTGCTTTGTATGAGAGCCGTGATTTGGACGGCACGTCAGAAGGAATTCTATGAAGGCGAGAAGTTCACTTCTTCCCGACTTATCTTGTTCCCTTAACCATCAGCTTAAAGTCAAGATTAGGATGTAAAAGCGGCGGCTCACTTCATCGGAATTTGGCAAAAGGTGGGTGAATGTTGCGCGATTGTGCCGAGTAAAAGGGGCTGAACTAGAGAGGCATTTTGATGCCGGTTATGTATCAGGATATTGTTCTTTCTGGGTTAAACTTGGGCAACCCATCCCTGTCATTAAGCTGGTGTAGGTTGTGTTTTTTGATTCTTTAGTTTTTTTTTTCTTTTTTTTCCCAGTAAACATAACCAGGTTGTGTTTGATCATTGGACCTTTTTATTTCTGTCCCTATTTTTTCTTTAGTTTAATTCCCCATTCCCTCACTCGTTAGTTCTCTGGTGGATGTGGGGTGATTTTCTTTTTTTTTGCCTTTGTGTTTTTCATTTTTGTTCTCGAGTCTGAATGAGTGCGTGCTAGGTATGGATGATTTTATTTATTTATTCATTTATTTTTTTTAGTCCTGCATTGATTTCGTCAAGTTAACTGATGTTTCTGCCACATTTAAGTGGCTGTGGGTGTTTTATTACTAACATTATTTTGTTTATTTTTTTATTTTTTTTTTTTGTAAATAGATTATATTCATATTGTACATACTCTTTGTTTTTTTTTTTTTTTTTTTAATTTGTTATTTTTTATTCCCCTCCCTCGACAGAGAAAGAATTATATGTATGGGGACTATTTAGTTTTTTTCATAGAGACATAAGTTATTATGGTGGATGTAGTAAGAAAGGTTAGTAAGAGTGTGTTATTTGGGTGTTAGGAATATTTTTGGTATGTTTGGGTCAGTGTTTGTGGCTAGCTAAGTTTAAAGTTAAGACTGATACCCCTTTTTAGGCCTTGTGCCACATTTTCTGCATTTTAACAGAAATAAATATCGTAATGGTTAGCAAGCTTGTGTCGCTAGAACAATTACGACTGAATAGTGAGTTCGATTCTCGCTGGGTGACCCATTCTATCGGCCATGTGCCACATCTGATCTACGCTTTGAAAATCACTATATATATATATACATGTAGGTGTAGGTCTATATAGCGATATGTTTTAATCATTTCATCGCAAGCAAGTCAATACATCCACTGAGACATAAAGGATATGAGTAAGAAAGTTATTCAGGAGGGAGAACAATAAATGAATGGGAAGTAAGATGGCAACCGATAACGATTGACATAGCATTTAAATTTTTAACAATTAAATCAAGCGGTGAGAAGAGAGTTCCACAATGGAGAAGTGCGAAAGAAGAAATTGTTAGCGTAGAACTTACGGTCACATCTAGCCATTTCATAAGTAAAATTAAATTTTATACATACAGAAACATATACACTTATGGCAATATGAGAGCGTATAAACACAGACATATGTAAAGGAGAAACAAAAAAAACTATACGATAACGTAAACAATCGCCCATTTATGGACATATGAAAAAAAGGTTTTACTCAAACACCAACGCATACACTTTCACATACTCATATGCACACATAATTACACGCATACAAGAACAGAAAAAAAGATACATATTAAATCACAGATGGATACACGTAGCTATGCAACACATAGAGATTCGAAATTGTAATTAAATATTTACTAGTTGCCCCAAGACATGAGTAAAATTCTTTTATTTTTAATCGAAAGTTTATGTTAACCCATTTCTTCTCATTCACTTTTTTTTTTTTATCTTTTTTATACTTTTACTTCATTTTTACTTTTTCATTTCTCTTCTTCATTATCGTTTTTTTTTTTTTTTCTTCTTCCTCTTCTTTTTTGTTGTTCTTTTTTCTTAATGTTCTTTCGTTTTCTTTTTCTGCCTGTACTTTTTTGTTTTTCATCATCATGATCTCCTTCATCTTCTTTCATCTTTTTTCCATTTTTTCCATCTTTTCCTCTTCTTATTTTCGTCTTTTCCTTCCTTTTTCTTGTTGTTGTTGTTGATGTTCTTCTTCTTCTTCTTCTTCTTCTTCTTCTTCTTCTCTTTTACCTCTTCTTTTACTTCTTGTTTTTCTTCTACCCCATCATCTTCGTTTTTTTCTTCTTTTTTTTCTCTTCCTTTGTCTTCTTTTTTATTAATTTTTACCAATTTTTCTTTTACTTCATTTTCTCTTCTTCGTTATAATTTTTTCTTTTTTCTTCTTCATCTTCTTTTTTGTTGTTTTCTTTTTCTTAATGTTCATTTTTCTTTTTCTTTGTGTTCTCTTTTTTCGTTATCCTTTTCTCCTTCATCTTCTTTCAGGTTTTTCTTCTTTTTTCCACTTTTTCCGTTTTCCTCTTATTTTCGTCATTTTCCTTCCTTTTTCTTCTTCGGCTGTTTCTTCTTTTTCTTCTTCTTTTTCTCCTTCTTCTTCTTCTTCTTCTTCTTCTTCTTCTCTTTTACCTCTTCTTTTACTTCTTTATTTTCTTCTACCTCGTCATCTTCGTTTTTTCTCCTTTTTTTTCTCTTCTTTTGTTTTCCACTTAATTCAAAAGCAACTTGATGTACGTAGGTCCTTATTTTCCTTTTTTCTTCTTTATAAATTTTTACCAATTTTTCTTTTACTTCATTTTTACTTCTTCAGTTTCTCTTCTTCATTATCGTTTTCTTCTTTTTTTCTTCTTCCTTTTTCTTTTTTGTTGTTCTTTTTCTTAATGTTCTTTTTTTTTCTTTTTCTTCTTTGGTTTTCGTCATCTTTGTCACCTTCATCTTCTTTCATCTTTTTTCCACTTTTTTTCTCCTTTTTCCTCTTCTTATTTTCGTCTTTTTCCTTACTTTTTCTTCTTCTTCTGTTTTTCTTCTTTTTTCACTTTTACCTTTTCTTTTACTTCTTGTTTTTCTTCCACCTCGTCATCTTCCTCCATTTTTTCTTCTTTTTTTGTTTTCTTTTGTCTTCTTTTTTATCTTCACCATTATTAATTTTACCAATTTAGGATAACTCAAATTTAAATTCATCGTATTAACCTCTCTACCCTATATATTTTACAGTCAGTCTAGAAATATCAAGAATCACTAGTAAGGTCACAGGGGATATTAAGAATCTATTCCTGGTTGTTATTTGTCGAATTTCGATTACTTTGCAAATCATAGCCCTACACAACTGGGCACTTCAACGTTAGCAAGCTTGTATTACCCGATCAATTAAAACGGAATAGTGAGTTCGAGTCACGTTGCGTGCCCACTACTTTCAGTTTTGTGTCACATCTAATCTAAGTTTAGAAAATCACCTTATACTTATATCAGCACTTCGACGTGTTGTAATGGTTAACAAGTTTCTCTCATTAGGTTACTTAAGAGTGAGTTCGATCCGATAAACAAAAATAAACCGCAGAAAAACTCAAAATTGATCGTTGCATTTAAGTATTCCATAAATATTTAAGCATACTTTTTAAAAGCTCAACGATAATTCTTCTGTTACTACTTAATTCAAAAGCAACTTGATGTACGTAGGTCCTTATTTTCCGTATGTTCAATTATTTTTATTTCATGGATGACTTTCGATGGATTTCGCAATAAATTTCCAAAATTTATTTCTGTTGAGGGGTCCACCCCTTTTTATACAAATGAACTCACCCAGTATATACATATACTACTGCAAGAGCGAGACGAGAGTAAGAGACGAGAGCAACAGGGGGTGAAGGTAACAGACAGACAGAACGAACGGAGCGAGCAAGAGTCACCGTGAGTGTAGCACGTAGACTCAGTAAGAAGTCATACAGCGATACTTCAATACCAAAGACTGTATATATATATATATATATTTTGCTACTAACCCGTATTCCTGAAACTACTAACCTGCATTATTACGTTAATACATTATTTTCATATATTCATTCCTGGCGTTTGTTATTTATTGGTACCGGATTTCATCACGGAATCGACAACAATTTCCAATCTATAAAAATTGTTATCGAGAAAAAATTTCGTCGCAAAAAATAACTTAAAAAAGCGCCGAAAACAGTCACAGTAATGAAAACTTGAGAATCCAAAATTTTCAGGATCGCGGATCCTGATCCGACACGGAATTTATTTTAATTTTCTCTCAGAGCCAACCTGATTCCAAATTGGTATGATATGTTAGAATACGTTCTAGGGGAGTAAAGTTGAAAACACGGACATTTTTATTTCTAAACATTGTAATTTGTAATTTTTTCATTTCAACATGTGCTAATATAAGTGACATTCTTGTGTCCTTTTTGATTCGACCCTCTCTCTTGAGAGGCGTAGTTTACATAGTGTTAAGAAGAGTTCATTCTGTAGTTTTAGGTAAAGACCCATGACACTAATGAAATAGGTTTTCTACACCATCATACTCTTAACAATTGGCCTAATGCTAAATCAGTATTTCCTTGAGCTACCCACAGAGCGAGATGTGGCACAATACCGGTTTAACGTGGCTTTTTCCGAGCCCGTGGGCGCGGGCATATTTTCCACGGAGACCCCGTAATAACTGCGTAGGGTATTCTACCCCCGCCCAGAGTATACTCTGCCATTACGCAGAGCCTCGTCTGGGTTACTCTCTGCTCGAAGGCAGAGAGTTCGACAAGCACTAAGAGATTAGAGCGCGTCTAAGGCAGAATGCTAACTCGGTATTTACCCGAGCTCCCTACTGATCGGTATATGGCACATGGCCGCTTTAACGTTAGTTTATTCCGAGCTCGTAGGGTTGGGCAAAAATTTCCCCGTAGACTCCGTATTAACCGCGTTGGGTTTGTCTACCTCCCCAGACGAGACTCTGCATTTCCGCATAGCCTCCTCTGGTTTCCTCTCTGCACGGAAAGTTCGACAAGCACCAAGAGCTTAGCACGTGGCAAAGACCGAATGCTAACTCTGCTCAACTCCGCTTATTTATATAAACAGACGATTCCAATCATTTCCGTTCTATATGGCATCTTGTCACTGTGAAATGAAAATAGAAATTAGCACTGGAATCCCACTAATTTAAGGATTATGCAAATGTCTTGATATTAACAAAAGTTAAAATAATTTACATCAGGGAGTTTCAATCTATTGATTTTTAAAAAACTATGCCCATTAATACACACCCACGTGAGAGAAGTGTCGTATACATTGGTTAGTCAATTTAAATGGAAAAACCCTTAAAAATTTCATTAAATTTATCTGGTTCGGTTGTCCTGGGTAGGACGATAAACTACATCCAACAGCAAGGTCTTTGATCATGAGATTTTGAGGTGTTCTCAGATACTAATGCAGGTTGGTAGCAACTGTTAGGGTCATAGCTATGGGCAAATACTTACACCCAAGGTCAAAATACTATGAAAGTGTAAAAATAGGTTTTACTACCAGCAAAACGTTTTTTTGTCAAAATATATTACCAGCAGTAAATGTTTGCAAAAAAATTATTACCAGCACTAAATTTTTGGAAAAAAATATTACCAGCCAAAGATTTTTGAAGAAAAACATATTTGCAGCAATAAATGTTTGAAAAAAAATAATACCAGCAATAAAATTCTTGTCGACATTAATTTAACCATTGAGGTTGATATAGAGTAAAACAAACCAAACCAAACCATTAGCTGGTTTGGTGGTTGAAGGTTTTAGGAACCAGAGTCCAAATATCGGAAGACGGAAGAAATATATGTTTGTTTGTTTTTTTTTTTGTTTTTTTTTGTTTTTTGTTTTTTAGGTGGGGTGACAAAGAGGTGCACAGCTGAAAAGACAAGCACATTTCTGTCTAAATGCATGTTTCAAAAGAAAATGGTTTTAAATAAGTTGGGAAAAATTAATCTTGGACATAGTTAATTGTTATTGGGATAAAGTTTACAGCTTTTACTGGAGAATTCGAACTGAATTCTTACCCAGATATACATTCTCATTACAGAAGAGAGTTAACATGATATTAGATTATATGGTGCATAGAAGAAGAAAATGCATACGAGATTTTATCAAGTTCAGACAGATCTAGGCTCTACAAATGAACTATACAAATAAACCACATAATAATATAATCAATATAATTAACCTGCTATATTACGACAACTTATTTACTGTTCATAACAAATATGACGTGTAGGGACAATTCTCAGGCCGACAAAAAAGCACTTCCAAAGGTTTTCTGAGACAGAATATGCCAATCTATACAAATTTCTTCATATTGGTCATCTATCTATATATATATATATATATATATATATATATATATATATATATATATATATATATATATATATATATATATATTATATCTATATTCATATCTATCTATCTATCTATCTATCTATCTATCCCAGTCTGTTAATATCCCAGTATCTATCTCATCTATCTATCTATCTATCTATCTATCTATCTATTGCCTATATTCAAATCTGTTTATCTGATTGTGTGTTTACGTCGGTTTCTTCATATTGGTCTCCGTCTATCTATCTATATTAATCAGTTCATTTCTTTCTTTCTATCTATCTATCTATCTATCTATCTATCTATCTATCTATCTATCTATCTATCTCAATCTCTTCATACATATCTATCTATCTATCTATCTATCTATCTATCTATCTCAATCTCTTCATACATATCTATCTATCTATCTATCTATCTATCTCAATCTCTTCATACATATCTATCTATCTATCTATCTATGTATCTATCTATCTTTTCCTTATATACAAATCTGTTTATCTGATTCTGTATATATATCAGTTTCTTCATATTGTTCTTCGTCATCTATCTATCTATCTAAATCTGTTCATATATATATATATATATATATATATATATATATATCTTGTTTCTTTTTTTGGTGTTTTTGTTATCTTTACTCATCAATCTCAACATCTTTCCATCCTCCGTTCATGCAAAACAAAAAATAATCATATCTTTGTTATGATTTTCTCTCTACTTTTTCCACTTTCTTTCCCCAAGGAATCGGCAATCCTGACTGTGCAGAAAAGTCGATAATCTATTTCTGACGATATTCAGCTACAATTCTGTAAAAATAAGTTAAATAGAAAAAAAGCAAATTTACTTGAAAGAATCAAATGGCGCAAAATCAAAGCTGTTCATTTTCACAGTCCTCTTTCAGCAAAACTGTTTCTTCTCTGTCAAAACCATCATTACTCTTTTTATTAAAACTGCTAATTTTTCCTCAA
This sequence comes from Acanthosepion pharaonis, assembly GCA_903632075.3. Taxonomy (NCBI): domain Eukaryota; kingdom Metazoa; phylum Mollusca; class Cephalopoda; order Sepiida; family Sepiidae; genus Acanthosepion; species Acanthosepion pharaonis. The sequence continues at coordinate 825,633 of CAHIKZ030004817.1, read as the reverse complement.
AGAAAGAGATTTATTTATATGTTTGTTTATTTTAATGATCTATTTGGCGAATTCTCTACGGTCTCTCTTTCATAATATATCAAGGTTTAATGGCGTCTTTGTTGAAAGAAATCAAGTAAAACAAAACAAAAAAGCGACTATTTCGAATTACGTTTCGTGAAAGATTATTTCATAGTTTCAATAATAGAACCACATATCTAATCGCTGTTATGGAAATCTTATTTTTCTTGGATATGGATGCTGAAAATAAAATGGCGTCCAAAAAGCGTTTTCCCCCCAATTTTTCCCGCCATCTTATTCGTTCATTAATGCATCCGCCATGCTATTGCCTCTTTTGTTATTATAAAGACTCCTTTGGATGTCTTTGAATGCTAACGTCAATTGATTGCAGTAAAAGATATTTACAGAAACATTTTATTTAATTTGAGTTAATATATTTTAAATCACTTATTGAATGTATTTCATACTTGAACAGCAGGGGAGTCGAAAAGAACATATTCTTATATCTGACGTCATATTTTATTTAGATCATTAGATATAAATTCTGTAGTCTGGTTTAAATATCGCTGAGATATTTAACAGATGGATCGAAAAATCGACATAGTTCATTCAAAATTTTAGTCTTCTCTGATCTCAGTCTGAGAGCCAGTCAACTTTGTTTCGAGGAAATTCCTATCTACGAATTGGGAAGAAAAGAACTCCATATTGAAAATTAATTGTAACTTTTGTAATATCAATACATTTGCAGAAAGAAAGAAAATTGACTGGAAAGAAAGAAAGAAAGAAAGTAAGAAAGAAAGAAAGAAAATTGATTGGTAAGAAGGAAAGAAAATTGATTGGTAAGAAAGAAAGAAAGAAAGAAAGAAAGAAAGAAAGAAATTTCATGGAAAAGAAAGAAAGAAAGAAAGAAAGAAAGAAAGAACGAAAATTGATTGGTAAGAAAGAAAGAAAGAAATTTCATGGTAAGAAAGAAAGAAAGAAAGAAAGAAAGAAAGAAAGAAAGAAAGAAAAGAAAGAAAATTAATTGGTAAGAAAGAAAGAAAGAAAGAAAGAAAGAAAGAAAGAAAGAAAGAAAATTGATTGGTAAGAAAGAAAGAAAGAAAGAAAGAAAGAAAGAAAATAGATTGGTAAGAAAAGAAAGAAAGAAAGAAAGAAAGAAAGAAAGAAAGAAAGAAAATAGATTGGTAAGAAAGAAAGAAAGAAAGAAAGAAATTCCATGGTAAGAAAGAAAAAAGAAAGAAAGAAAGAAAGAAAATTGATTGTTAAGAAAGAAAGAAAGAAAGAAAATAGATTGGTAAGAAAGAAAGAAAGAAAAAAAAGAAAGAAAATTGATTTGTGAGAAAAAAAGAAAGAAAGAAACAACCAAACAAAGAAACAAAATATATTGTGATCCTTAAAATGATAAAATGCCATTGCTACATCCGGTTGTTATTTCAGAGTGAGAAGTTTAGCTCAGACTGGCAGAACGCCTGACACTGCATGGAAGTGATCAGCTAGCATCCCGATACGAAGTGCGACAGTTCGTGTTACAAGTGCAGAAAAGTTGGCGCAATTTTCATAGATATCGGCCTTCAGTAGATGCTGAAACCATAAGAAATTCACATCAAGCTGATGTGTTCACGACCTGTGGTCTATACCCACTGAAGCTGCCCTCCATCAACACCCATATTGATAGAGAACGTACAAAAGGTAGAATTTGAACATCCTACTTCACATATACCATTATATGAGTAGATAATTTCGTCTATCGTCCAGTTCACACTCCTTCCTGGATTTTTGAGGAGTAGACGTTTATCACTTGTTTCTTGCTTAAGATTGAGTTTTCGGTTCCTTCCGATGTCTCATTCATAGTTTTGACGTCCTTGCCTAATTTTATTTAATATTCATTTATTTAACGCAACAGGAGTAGCACCTATCGCCCGGTTCAAACTCTTCCCTGGCTTTTTGACTGCAGTACAGATTTATGCATCGTTTACGGTTTAGGATTGATTTTCCGGTTCCTTCTAAATCCTTCTCAATCTTTTTTTCATTCCTATTAACACCTTTGCATCTTAGTGGGATTATCACCTTGCATTGGGTGAAATTATTAAAAAAAAATATTTTAAAAAATAAAACCTTTTTAATGAAAATCGATTAATAGTTAATAAAATTATTAACACTTTTAAATAAAGAATATTTTACAACCCACCCTTTATAATCTATTATATTAAACTGAAATTACACTATTTACATTATTCGGACGATTGTCTTCATCTTGTCTTCATATATTTATTACAACGTTTCGGCCGATGTACGGTCCGGCCTTCTTCAGGTGGTTGGAATGTCGAACTGTATACTTTATTTCGCTCACTGGGGTAGACTGTTCTAGTTCCACGTGCCATGTCTAATGGATGTCAGTTATCAGTTATCTCCTGTTAATTCCCCTTTCTAAGTTCTCCATTGCCTTAACCGGGTATTGAACTCACACTCTTAGAGTCCCGTCACTGGATCTAACCAACGTCTTTATCCACTGTGTCATGTGTCCTTGAGAAGATATGTGTAATAATTTCTGGGTATTGTAAACCTTCAGCACCTTTTTTACCAGTGCCCATATTGCATTAATTTCTGTTATCATATTAGGTTTTACCAAAGCTCATACTGCAATTCCTGGTGTTATTAATCGCTTTTTTCTGGCACTCCTGTTTACTGGGTCCCATATTGTATTCATTTCTATGCTTGGTCGGCTCAAACTATAATTAGCCCAACTAAATTAAATTAATAAGATATCAAAAACAAAAAAAATAATATAGAAGATTCAATTGATGAAAAGTCCTTAAGAGAGGATTGAACAACATCAAACAGCTGACTATATATTAATATATATATATTTAATTGATTCATTGAGTCTGATAGAAACCTCAACAGGAATAGAGGAAGCACTGGACGTCCGTTTCGTCCTATAATTGGGACTCATCAGCAGTGCGCATCCACCACCAAGTATCGAAACCCTGACAGTTGGATTGTCAAGCGAACAACATACCAACTGTACCAAATGGGCCTCGGTAACGAAGAGATTCCTAATCAGACTCAACTAGCGCCGCTCGCTCACATATTCCGTGTCGGAACTCTACTGAGTTCTCTCTAACCGTAGGACTGTGCCCCCGGGAGCCACGACTATCAAATCCTCCTACTTATTATTATTTGTCTTTATCTTCGCTTGAACCGGCTTCTAATGCTCCAGTTGGCGCGGCTTGGTGAGAGTAGTCGTGGCTCCCGACGTCTGAGGGTCAAGCAGATCAGTTTCCAGGAAACTGACAGCCCGACACCGGCACATGAGATTTGATTATAGTGGTGAAGGTTTCGTGCAGGACCATCCACACTTTTCGGAAGGCCGAATACAGAAACCTGGTGCACTACGTGCCACAAGGTTCCCAAACACCCCCCTCAGGTTTTGAATTCAGAGTTGTCCTTCTCCTAGACCAGTTGCCATCCAAGGCTGTAGAACCCAGTCTGCCCTGCTATTTTAAGAAGAGGATTCACACCTTTCTCAAGGATATTAGCACGTAAGTGAATGTAATGGATTCGTACTCGGCTCTGCGATTCCTCAATCCAAGCTGATATCCATTACTCCTCCTTATACATATATATATGACCACACGTATTCGAGTATACTCACTATCGCACACGCCCAGGCACATCAACACCCACAGAGCTCAACTGTGATTTAAACTGCAACTGTGGTGAGCAGATCATAGAGTTTCAATTTGATGACTTCTATCTTCGTGCTCTCGACAGCCTCCAAGGTGCCACACGCTGTGATCGACTCCTCCACTCCGATAACATCAGGAAGTTTACATCCTGATATATCGACCATGGTGAAAAATTTGAACCCGGGTCTCATGGTCAGAATTCGAACGTTGTAACTACATGACCCCCACATACCCATATATATATATATATATATATATATATATATATATATATATATATATATAGTTTTAGGGATATGATATATTTATGGGATAAAGTGCTCAATATCAGAGATAAAAGTGAACATTGAAGCCAACACTCAGAGGCGACAGGCTGTTTCATGCTGAACGCAATAGATACATATTAATATTATATATATATATATATATATATATATATATATATATATATATGTTTTCATTAAAACAGTCACAAATTGCTTTGGTCACTGTCCTAATTGGCTGATGGGTCATGCAATTTAATAATTTTTGCATTTGGGTAGCAATGCCTGTTTCGTGTCAAGTTGTTACAATTACTGAAAATACAGCAGAAAACAAGGAAAGTAAACATTGTACCTTGTATGTCATTTTAATGAAACTTGTATAAAAGAGGAATTGTTGCCTAAATACAAAAGTATTAAATATGTACATGTACATTTTTTTTTTTTTTTTTTTTCCTTCCTATCCGAATTGTCTGTGGTGTGTATATGTCACCACGAAATGTATCTTTATGTATTAGACATCCGTCGACTTTCTTTCTCTCCTCTTTTTAAATCCACCCACCCACATCTCCAAAAAATTCTCTCTGTCACTCATCCTCATACTTACACTTTCTCTAAATTCTGTTTTGATTTCCGGAGTTGTTTTTTTCTGTTTTCATTTTGAATTTGTAGGTCTGATGATTTGGATCGTATTTACGATTCCAATGGAATAAATTATGACCATGGAATATTAGTGTTTAAGCCTTTTTATTATATATATATATATATATATATATATATATATACAAGTAAATAAATATGTAAATATGTAAATATGTAAATAAACCTAACGAGACAGACTAAGCTACCTACGTTTCACCAACTCGGAACAGCGTTGGTGAAACCTACATAGAATAGTCTGGCTATTTAGCTTTATTTACTTATTTTGATCTACTTAGCGTATTGAACACTTTCCTTAGTTATTTTTACTTTACTCGGGTCAGAGGGTTTTTTTTCTTTGGACTCTGAACTTTGGAATGTAGATAAACGCTATTTTCATATTTTTTTATTCCAGTTGCTAGGTACATTCTGTTTTTGTTTTTATTCGTTACTTTGTTCAGTTAATTTCATTTTCGTATTTTGCTTTGATAAAGTCCACATTGGACGTAACGCGTCAGCAATTACCAGTTTTCCTATTGTCATTTTTATTCATAAATATTGTCTTCTCTACTGGTTAAATCGGAGAAATTTTCATATATATATATATATATATATATATATATATATATATATATATATATATATATATGTGTGTGTGTGTGTGTGTGTGTGTGTGTGTGTGTGTGTGTATATGTGTATGTTTCAAAGTAAATTACCTTATTTAATGAATACCTTATTCGAAACAGAAGCCCTGAATTTTTTTAAATAGTATTACGTCTAACGACCGGCTCACTCGTGACATCTTAATAAAGAAAATCCGCTCACTGGTACTCATTTGTCGAATGCGCAACACCATAGATGAAATATCGTGATGAGGTTCTCTGGTATCCCCTGCCATATAAAAGGACTGATATTATATAACTTTTCGGCACTTTTTTATTTGCTTCTGACACAATACGGATGAATAAAAGTGAATCTTCCCAGACATAAGAGATTCAATCCTTAGATATTGACTTAAGAGAAATTTAATTTATTAGAGTTCTTAAAGTAACTTCCGTATTTACTTTACATTTAGAATGTACTATTTCATATAAGTAATAGCATATAAGTATTTTTTTTGTCTTTCTTTTAAAGAGATTTTAAGTTCTGTTTAAGTTAGGATGCTGTCCTGACTTTATGTGAGAACGTTTGCCCTCCAGATGAATGGATTTTTGTTTGAATTTTTGTAGACGTTTTTATTTTAACTAAATAGAAATCCTGCATCATTCGTTAAACTGAACTTGATTGGCAGCTACACTCTGGAAACGTATTCAAGAGACTGAAAACTACAACGGGAAAGCACGCTACTCTTTTTCTTTAAAATGAATCTAGTTCTAAAATCATGAAGAAACAAGGACAAGTTGAGAGACGCGATTGAATGTCTCCTGAAGGGAAATATTATATATATATAAAAAAAAAAAAAATCAACACTTACGACGAGGCAAATTCTTTAAAAAAAATCGTCTTGAAAACACTACTCGGAAAGTTCGAGAAGATAGCGAAGTGAAAAGACAGTGAAAATTGTTTGAAGATAATTCATCTATGATCTTCAGAAAAGCGTTAACTACAAGACTTTGATAAAGTATTGCTTTCTTGGAGGCGATGTCTTTTCTTTTGCGTCCACACTCCGGTTCATCATAAATTTTGCCGATAATACACGGTTCGTTCCTTTTGCTTCTTTTTTTCTTTTTTTTTTTTTGGATTGGTCTAGACTGGCTCGGCCCACTTATCTGCTGAATGGTAAATGATTCGATCGCTTCATATTGTAAGATAAAAGAGAAGAAAGGAAAACTAAAACATTAAGAAAAAGAAAAAGAAAAATTAGAGATTTTCGATGCTTCAGTTTCCGAACTTTATCGCGATCAGACTGTACCAGAAACATTTAAATAGATATAAAAAAAAGAAATGGTTATAACTTGTTATTGCGAGAGAAATATCACGTCTTTCTCTTGGAAAACTAATATGAATGTATTAATATATTTACAGTTAGATTTGCTTTCATTTCTTTCATTTTTTACGACGGATTTCTTTATGGATTATTTAAAGCCGAAACATTTAAATTGTAAGAATGATTATCTTCTTTTAAGAGTGAATAATGTATTAAATATTATTTAGAAATAACAATGATTGTTCCAGATACAATTTCTACTATTTAACCCATAACTGGGGTGAGATGATGGATGCCTACCTTTACTGATGGCATTTGCGCGTATCTCTATCTATAAAATGCAGGATATGTTGCGAATGCACGGCCGCAATTTTAGACGGAGTTGCGCCAAAATGTACATGCACATGCTCCAAGTTAGCGGGAAGGCCAAGAACGACATTGCATTTCCCAACTCCCATTGATAGTGGAAATAATCGATTTTTTCATGCTTCTACGACAGTTTTCATGTAGTTTGCGGCCATTTCTACTGGCCAGAGTGAGAACCAATAGCTGGTTTCCACGAATAGTCAGGAAAATTCTATTAGCCAGCGTGAGGGCCAACAGCTGACTGGTACGAATGTTTACTAGCATGCAAGCATGCAAAAAAAATCGATAGCTGCATTCGTCACAAGTAGGAAAAATTTAAATCTGCATGGCACTTTACTTCAATTGGCTCATTCGCTTGCTTAAACTCAACGTTGATTCTGATTCAGCAGAACTGGGTTGGGTGTGAAAAATATTTGTGTTAACATTCTTTTTTTTTATTCGGTTTTTCCAGTTACGAGTCCTTTTTTTTTTGCTGATCGTTTTGTGTTCATTTTGTTTAGTTCTTTTTCGTAACAGATTTAATGTTTAGTATAGAGCTTAGAAAAAATTCGCAGTGTCAGATAGGCAAGAAGTAAGGCATGTAGCAACATCAGCACGGCAAAGGGCACTCCTTTAAATGCAAGGAAGGGCAAAAATATTTTAAGTCAAGTGATAATGATTGCTGTATGGTCGTACGATTTTTTAATCAAGCACGGGCAACGCCGGGTCATGCTGCTAGTGTGAATATAAGGAACACGACTGGAAATCAAAAATTGGTCTTCGATTTCTCATTCTGAACGGCTCTCTATTACGCTGTCTGCACATATACTGTATTTACACTAACAAAATAATACTTATATATATATATATATATATATATATATATATATATATATATAAATGCATGTTTCATTTAATAATATTGACAAGTTTTGTCTATTTATTTTAAGTAAGTTCCTTTCATATTGTCTGATAAGTTTAATCACATTATCGTTGAAAGACGAAAGGATAACACCATACCTTGCTGCATGTAAATTTTAAGTAACTACAAACTCGTGCATACGAGACGCGGAAGCAAAAATCGCGTCGCAGCTCCTGACGTCACACATGACCACGTGAGAGTGATAAGGAGAAGTATTAATTAATGTAAACTGTTGGTATAAACCAATGGCTTGTCATCAATTATAGGCATTTAAGGATATTTGTGGAGATTTCATAGTTTCTTTTGTTCACGTTAGGTTTCAATTGCTTTATGTATAAAGCTTCAAGAATTTTTAATTTTTCTTTATTGTTTTCATGTTTAAGTATAGTTGTGTTGTCAACAAGGATTTTCCGGAATTGAGTATGCGGGCAGGCAGGATGTTTTAAATATCTAAATATGTTAGAGTTATCATTTAAATGAAGAGTCAAGAGCAGAAGAAGAAGAAGAATTGTCTAGCATTGTCCTAGTATATAGAAATTTATATATATACTCCCAAAGGCTTAAACGTAAAAAAAAAACTATCACATTTAAATATTCTGAAGAAGCATTTGCACAGCGAAAAATGACTTCGAAAACTTGAAACAATAATAAAAACGGTAAATATTCGTTAGAAGCAAAGAAAAGAGGACTGAACTACAGTGGAATATGAATAATCCTATATGACAATGAATCAGTTTAATTATAGAAGAAGATTGGCACTGACGCAAATATGGTCATACAGAAGGATGATGAGAATGGTATGTGCCAAATATGTTAAAAACGAGCGTTTTTTTTGTTTTTTTTTTATAAAAATAAAAACGATATAGACACTTTTTGCTTAGGAATAGAAAAATTTGAGATGTCTGTGATATATAATATGAAAAGCCGGATTAGATAATTTTACACTCATAGGACGTATTTAAAGCAAGGAAAATGATATTAATCTACCCAAAGATCTTGTATGAAGAGATTAGTTAGGGTAGTAATTGAGACAAATTTTGTTTAGAGCTACTAAGGACAACTAGTTGTTTAGTTCCATTAGATAATAAACAGTACATGACAGCTACAAGTGAATCGTAGACATTGATGTTAATGCTTAGAAAAATGTATTAGTTATTGAACAAAACTCACTGTTTTCACGCTGTATAAATGGAGGTCACTTGAGTAACACCACTTGTACTCGATTTGACCAGAGAAGGTGGTGTTAGTAACTCATCGGAGCAGACTATACGGCACATGTAACTAGAAGACTTGGTTAGAATATCAATAAAATATAAACACGTTATTCTAAAACGCGTTATTTTCAATCCATGCTGAGTAGAAATCGTTAAAATATAACCCCCCCCATATATATAGTTGGGGTGCTGAAAATTCCTTTTTCCAATTCAAAATGTCTTCGCCTCTAACTGAATATATGTTACTATTCAAATTCTGGAAAGAGATTATTATCAAGAGAGACAGACAGACAGAGTATACAGTGCGGGTCAGAAAAACCTTCCACATATACTTCCCAGAAATACTTACCACATAATGATAAAAATGTTACCAGTGCCTTAATCTAGCTAATTTCTTACCGTCATCTAAGGGTATTTCTCGCAGGTATAAATAGAGGGATGGGTATTTCTGTCGCATCCTGTAGATGAAATAAATAAAAGTGTTTTGAGACAGAGTTAATATATGCACCAACACAAACACACACACACACACACACACATATATATATATATATATATATATATATATATATATATATATATATATATATATACAGCGTCCAAAAACTAAGGGACAAAATTTAAAACCTAATATTTGTTAGAAATAACAACTGTGAAAAGCTGAAATTTTGACAACTGGTAGTCGTTATCATCCATAATAACATACTAAAATTTGAATCATTTGCAAAAAAGATAGAAAAAGAATTATAACAATTATTATTTAAATAAATAAATAATTGTTATAATTTTTTTTCTATCCTTTGCAAATGATTTAAATTATAACCATAGAATATTAGTGTTTGAGCCATTTATATTAAAGTTAGTTATAGATTAATAAATACTAAGCTACCGATATATGTATTATAATATACTTATATATATATATATATATATATATATATATATATATATATATATAAACTTATTAAAGATAAATACTCATTGATATATAAATCTATCGATATGTATATATCATTATATACTTATTGATATATGACGCTACCGATATATATATATATATATATATATATATATATATATATATATATATAAATATATATAAAACACAAGTACAGTGTTGTTATAGATGGAATAAAATTCCGATATCCAAAAACACTATTATTTGACCAATACAGGGCAGAACAAATAATATTTCTTCAAAAATTACAAGACCCCAGAAGTTTTGGAAGATAATATCCATTTTTGTAGTGATGTTATAATTTTTGAATAGATAGATACAGTGTTGTTAGATAAAAGTGACACATCTGATTTTTTTTTTACTTAAAATATTTTTGCCTATTGTTTTGGGTGTTAAAATAATTATTAATCTTAATGATATAAAGACCCCTTCCCGACCACCTAGGAAAACCTTTATTCACCCTAAGGTATTCTATTGATAATTATAAATTTGGATATAAATGACATTTAGAAAAAAAACAGTGCAAAAATAGTGACTCAGATATCGCATTCTAATGATTAAACTGATAAATTTGAAGAACTTTTTACAAAATATTGAAAACTATTTTACAATACACTCAGAACAATTTTCTAGAGAATTCTAGAACAGCTTAAATTAAATCTAGAGTATTCCAGAATATTCCAGAAAGCCTCATATAGTATAAAACAGCTTGAAATAGCCACTCAAGTCACTAACCAGATGAAAGGGTACAAACATGCATCAGAACCACTTAAGGCATATATTATTGCCCTCTCAAAAGCAGGCAAATCAACGAGAGAAATTCCAGAAATTGCTCTAACCTTGCAATCAACTGTCTCTCGAGTGCTTAGGTCACATAATGATGTCACTCCTGCTCCAAAGAAGGAAACAAGGGGATGAAAGAAAAAGATTGATGATAGAACTAGCAGGATAATCAAGAGAGAAGTTGCGAAGAATAGGACTATAACTAGCCAAGAAATTGCAGACAGTCTAAGCGAAGAGCAAGGTGTTAGTCTTGCCTCTTCAGCAGTCCGTCGGTGGCTGTTAGAACAAGGCTACAAATCTTGTACCCGAAGGTTTAAGCCGCTAATATGCAAAGCCAACAAAGCCAAGAGACTTGAATGGGCTCACTATTACAAAAATCTCACCGTAGATGACTAGAAGAATGTTCTGTTCTCCGATGAAACGAAAGTTGAGCTAAATTGAAAGGATAAGCGATCTAAACTCCGAAGAAGAATCTTTGAAAGCTCTTTGAATTTAGCAGTAAGTAGTGTCAAGCATCCGTTGAGTATAATGTTCTGGGGATTCTTTTCTTTTCATGGAACTGGTTTTAAAACCTATTGAAAGACCCTCAGGAGCGAGGAGTACAAGAAATTTAGAGTCTGTCTGCTCCTTCTGAGTAAAGGGGAACAAATCGACCCCACCAAGCTCATTTTTATGCAGGATAATGCTCCCTGTCACAAATCAATTAATGAAGGAATACTTTGATAAGAAGCAGGTGAGTGTCATGACATGGGCGCCCCAATCTCCTGACCTCAACCCCATAGAAAACTTATGGGACATTATAAAGTACAGGCTCTCGAGAAAACAGTTGAGCAATAAAGAGGATTTGATTGTGCATTTCATATTCGAATGGAACCAGAATCAAGTCAATGCCCAAAAGGGTTGTAAAGGTTATTCAAAGTAAAAGAAGACCCATAGATAATTAAATATTTCGAACTATATTACCTATTATAAATAAATTATACCTCTATTATTCTTTATTTAAAGCTGTTCGGTTATGTTTCTATTGATTACTAGTTGCAGGAAATAAGTGAGTCACTTTTTGCACAGTGTTTTTCCCTAAATCTCATTTATATCCTAAATCATAATCATCAATAAAATACCTTAGGGTGAGGAAACTTTTTACTAGGTGGTCGGGAAGTGGTCTTTATATTAGTAAGATTAAAAATTAGTTTGAACCCAAAAACAGTAGTCGAAAAAAATTTTAATTAAAAAAAAATCAGTCGCTTTTATCAAACAGCACTGTAGATAGATAGATAGATAGATAGATAGAAAGAAAGAAAGAAAGAAAGAAAGAAAGAAAGAAAGAAAGAACGAAAGAAAGAAAGAGTCTGACTGGCAGATTATAATATTGACAGTTGTAAAAATAAAACAGACCATTGTACGTAACATTTCATATACAAAATTTTAAGCCAAGGGAAATAAGCTACATCTAATTTCAAAATTTAATTACGTAATCCCTATTCAACATAAAAAAACAGTATTTGGAACTAGTAAGGAATAGGTCCTTCATTTGCTAGTTTCAGTGCTTGTATTCGATTTTTCATTGAATTAATCAAATTATCAACAATCGTTTGAGCCATATTTTGCTTCTCTTTTAGCAATGTTTCGTTAAGAGTTGCCACTGACGTGATTTTGGTTGCACGCTTTCGAAGTATTCAGTCAAGGTGCTCCCAAACGCGCTATATTGGATTCGTGCCAGTTCTATGGGGCTACCTTATTCCTTGCGATTCCTTCCAGGGCTTTGTTAGTTTGCTTATATGACATAGCGCTCCATCTTTTTGAAAAAGGTAGATATTCATGTCGATCTGATTGGTTTCAAATAGGGGGAGTAGACCTTTCTCTAATATTTGACAGTATTTTGGACCATTCAACCGCTCGTCAAAAAGAATCATCTCGGATTCCCCTCCAAATCAGACATCGCCCCACACCATTACTCCAATCCCTCCACGTTTCACGGTCGCCTGTAGACATTCAGTGTTCCCTGTCTCTTTCTGATTTCTCCAAACATAAATCAATCTCAAATTAGTATATTGGCAGAATTTATTTTCATCTGTCCACATTTCAGACTGCCAAAATTCATAATCTTTGCTCTCGAATTCTTTCGCCCAGTTCATAAGAAGGTTCCTGTTAACCTCTGAAATCAAGGGCTTCTCTATTGCAACTCTTCTTTGATAGCCTGGCTCTTTCAGAGTCTTTCTTACCGCATATGGCGACATTTCCATGAGGTGGGCGAAATCTTTGACGCTCTGACGACGGTTTCTGATGACTTCCAACTTCAACACCCTTTTCGTTCACTCAGACACGATGCTTTGTCTTCCTGAACGTTGTTCCTCGCGACAATGGCCTTCTTCCTTAAATTTCTTGATAATATTATAAACCGTTTGATGATTAAACTGGAAAAACCCAGCAATTTCTCTATTTGACTTGCCACACTGATGCCATCCTTTTATTTGCCCTCGTTGAAATTCACTAATTTCCTTATTTCCACGAACTTTCCTTGCAAGATATAAGTCAACTATTGTTCATAGATAATAGTAGATATTAACACGGTATTGTCAAAAAAAAAAAGAAACGTCATTAAACAAGCCAAAATTGCTGTAATCAAGGGTGGCTATAATCTTATCATAACCAACTGTAATACAGCTAAATATTCGATAAAAATTAACTAACATATATTATATAATATATTAAATATTATAATATTTAATATATTAAAATATTGTAATAATACATACATACATACACACACACACACACATATATATATATATATATATATATATATATATATATATATATATATATATATATATCGTAGGAAATGTATTAAATCCGACAAATATTATATTTAATATATTTTCATTTTATATCTTATTATTTATTTATTATTTATGTATTTTAGTGAAACAGTATTATTATTATTATTATTATTATTATTATTTCAATGCCATGGACACACTACCTACCAAGTCTGCGGAAAGACCTAAGGCAGGTCGTGGTGTGTTGTTATGGCCACATTTCATGTTAATTTTTTTTTTTTTTTTTTTTTTATCTCCGATGAAGTTGCTAGCGTTACATAGACAAAGTTCTCCTTAGTGTGTGTGCTGTACTTAATAAGACAATTTTCTGTATGTCTCTTAAGCTGGGGTTTCCAGGGATTCTTTCAGTGTGTTGTTTTGTTCCATTTTTTATAATTCCAAGTGCATTATTATTATTATTATTATTATTATTATTATTATTATTATTATTATTATTATTATTTCGCCCCTAACCCCGAAAGGAGTCCTTAGACGCCAACGTGCCGAGCTGACCATTCTCCTTTATTTCTCGCGTTTGTGTTCCTGGGCCTCATCATGTGGCGTATCTTAGGCGTTTAACCTGACGGAACCCATCCCTCTTTATAGCACCATATATCCATTAATTTATCAGGTCTTTTTTTCCGCATATTTATTTTCCTTTTGTTTACTTCTTTCATTTGGGATTCTGTATTTTGTTATCAACTGAGTAAAACAGCTTCTATTTCGCCAATATTTTCAAATAAAAGCGTGCCATTTACCTTTGGAATTCCACATTCGAAACCCTGTTTTCTCAGCGACACCCTTATCGAAGATCGAGCTCTGTCTCTTTTGATTTGAAGAACAGCAGAAATCGGAACTACCTCAGCCAAAACGCCGGATTCTTATTTTTCCTGCAATGGTCATAATGTAAATATGTGTTCTTTTATGCATCTTAGCGGGTTGTTTCTCGTTTTTATCTCATGATAAAAGCACGTAATTTTCTTGTCTGGTACCCGATGGGATCTGGCCGTTACTTTTTAAGTGCAAACATCACACGTTCGCTTTACTTCTTCCCCAGATCTGCATAATGTTCTATTTATTTTGCATCTAGTAACATTATTTCCCTCACTTAAAACATTTTCCTCGTTTTTTTTTGTTTTTTGTTTTTTTTTAATCTAACTTCAGACACCCGACAAACGGCACGTTTCTCTCAGGCAAGGGCGATATCAAACAAATGTTAAATTCTTAAGTGATGCAAGACAAATATCTTTGCTGAATCAACTCCTTCATATGAAGGAGCTGAACATTTTCTACCAATAAAAGACAAGGACACTGCTTTCCCAACTGAGGCCTACGCACTGATGACGATGAGTATATTCTGATGATATGTGTAGTCATTTTTCGGACAAGACTGTTCTTGAACAGAAATCAGTATTCTCTACCAAGGGTTCCAAGAAATAGGACTCAAGATAAACGAATCGAAAAGAAAACTATGATCGAGAATTGGAATGAAAGAACTGATGGCATCTAAGCCGTATCTACCATAAAAATCAGGATGTGAAATTATTAAATACTCCTACCTGTACCTGTAACGGCATCCACCCGAGGTGGGTTAAGCCGGCTCCAATATTGGAGTTTCAGGGGAATTTGGAATTCAAAAGCGGTCCCCAACCCGCATGTATAGCACATAAGATTTGATTATAGTGGTGACCGTTTCGTGCAGGACTATCCAAACTTTTTGAAGGCCCGATTACAGACGCTCGCTCAGGCACATTTGTGTTTGCTCAACAGCCACAGATCCCACCTGTTGTTTATGCTGCAACTATGGTGAGCAGACCTTAGTTACAGTTTCTGGGAGAGAGTGTGTTATCTAGCTTGATCATCATTTCGAACAAGGCCAGCAGACACAAACCCTCGGTCATGACGGCTTGTGACTTCGTGCTAGCACAGCTATCGGGCGCCAATTTCACACACAATGCTCGGGTGAATGAGTGTTATGGATTTCATGCACGCTGAAATAGCCTCCTCCATACCGATAACACCAAGAAAAAATCAAATCGACCGGGTCAGAAACCGAACGTTCTAACTATATATATATATATATATATATATATATATATTTTTTTATGTTTAACGTTCTTTTTATGTCTTTAATAAATAAATTGTCGGACGTTGTCCATTTTATTAATATATATATATATATATATATATATATATATATATATATATATATTATTTATCAGTCCGGTTTGATCAGGAACACAGTTCCTATAAGACATTTTAACTCATAGATAATGTTTCGTTCTTTTTTTGTAATTTTGACTTAGCTGGTGTGTTGTTATTTTTGATATAAGGTTGGCTGTCTTACATTTTTTATAACAGATAATTTGATTTTTTTTATTCGGATTAATTGGAGTAGTATATTTTTTATGATATGCCTTAGAGAAGATTCGTCTTGTTTTTAATTAATATGCATTTGATTTTTGTAATAAATGTGTATATGATTTTTAGCTGTGTGTTCGCTATCGTTATTACTTGCTTTGGGGAGAAGAATAAATAATTACATCGGTTACACAACCACATGCTTATACAGACGTCTTACGTTACACCTATCTGATTACAGCTCCATTAGAACCCATTTAAACACACACATAGATTTACCCGACTCCATTAGGAACATACTAGTAGAAAACACAAATATATTAACTGCATCCACTTGCAAAAAAAGACTAAAAATAATGGAAGCTAATAAAACAAGAAAAAGCCAACTCTTAACAATATTAACTACGAACAAAGCCACAATGAGCTAACCGTATTTGGAAATTAAAAACATCCCTACCACACACTAAGACATACACAGAATGCACATACTCAATTAAGCTGAAAATCGAATCATCCTTGATAATGGCTAAAGGTATAGCCGGAAGTGCTCGGAAATGTAAAACATTTAGAAAGATTAAATAAAATTCTTAACCGAAGTACCTTGTCTGTCGTTTTAATGAAACATGCATATATATATATATATATATATATATATATATATATATATATATATATATATATATATATATATTATTACATATACTTGATGAATGTTTTTTTTTTTTCAATTGTTATTTAATGTATAAGTCTGCCGGTTCATTTAACTTAATTCTTATTTCTTGACTAATCCGATTCTTTTCATCGTATCTGAATCATTGCAACTCTGTGGTCATATAATTGGAGTGATTTGATCGTAAATATTCATGTATTGAATCAAATATCATTCAGCACAATAGATGCCATTTTGAAGAGAGCAAATGCAAGTTGAGATAAAGGTCATTTCATTTGTCTCCTTCTAATTATTTTGGTTTCTTTCCGATAAAATTTAAGTTCAAAATATTCTTAGTGATTGATGCTCACAGTGCATTTGTAAAACAGAAATATCCCCGAAAACAAATATATAACAAGTTATAAATATATTTTCATAGACAAAAAATATCAAGCGATGTTAAAACTTCTAAACTCAATTTGATTTTTGGTAAACGTCTATCAGTGACGATGAAAGATTTATTTTATGCGAGGAGTGATATAAATATCGCCCATGCACAAATATTGTGAAATTTAGCCGACATAGGGGCAGGGGTGAAGAAAGAGATTAACGTCAGCAAATTTAGTCTGGCATCCGCGAACATATCTTTTTATTATTATTATCGGATTAACGGATCATTTGTTCTGCTGAGACGGCAATATTGATCTTTTGAACAAAAATTAACTTCAGAGAGACATGGAATACAGATGTCATATATATATATATATATATATATATATATATATGGAGATAGAGAGAGACAGCCACTTACATTTAAATATATATATATATATATATATATATATATATATTTATATATATATATGTATCCATAAACACACACACACACACACACACACACACACATATATATATATATATATATATATATATATATATATATATAACAGACAAAGACAGATAGATAAAGAGAAATAAAGAGACAGAAAGATAGATAGACAGAGAGAGACAGTGACGTAGATCGAGAGATATATAGATAAACATAGATAAATAGACAGAGAGACAGGGAGATAGATAGACAGAGAGAGACAGTAGATAGATAGACAGATAGAATGACAGATAGACAGACTGAGAGAGAAAGAAAGGAAAAAGGGAAAATAGGAAGGAAAAAGAAAGAAAGAAAAATGGAGGAAAGTCTTAAGTGTAATATATATATATATATATATATATATATATATATATATATAAATGTTTCCTATATGCACATGTACATATTTAATAATTTTGTATTTGGGCAGCAATTCCTCTTTTATAAAGTTTCATAAAAATGACATACAAGGTACACTGTTTATTTTCCTTGATGTCTGCTGGATTTTCAGTAATTGTAACTTGACGCGAAACAGGCATTGCTTACTCGAATGCAAAATTAGGACAGTGACCAAAGTAACCTGTGACTCTGTTTTAATGAAACTTGCATATATATATATATATATATATATATATATGCAATATTAGTTTACAAATATATATATGCAATATTAGTTTCATAAATAGAATTATATATATATATATATATATATATATATATATATATATAATTCTATTTGTAAACTAATATATGTATATGTAATTATATATATGAAGTTATATCGTAATGTTTCGATATGTGTGCAGATTTATATATGCGTACATATATATATATAACTTTTATTTATATATATATATACATGCGTGTTTGTGTATGTGTGTTCGTGCGAGTATTCAAGCTGCAAAATCTCTCTTAGGCAAATCTGATTAAATAAATTACAAGTATTATGTCTGCTGGTTTTGGGAATAATCCGTTCATATTCACGGATATTTTTCCATGTGTTACAATCAAGTAATGCAAGAAATGCACTGTAACAGTAAGAACCACTTTTATTTCCCAAGTACTTAGCATCTCTTTCGCAGATTATCGTGAGCTTTTAAACCGATAAGGCAAAAATTTGTTAATTATTGTTACATAATCCTGACGATCCGTGAAACCGTGGTAGGTTGTTTGGCTTTCTACGTTTTACGATATATATATATATATATATATATATATATATATATATATATATATATATATATATAAGTAGATGCCTTAATTGGTACTCAGTGAGAAAAGGATAGATTTGTCCTTCTTGCTTAAATTTTTACTTGATCTTTTTTTGTAGTTGCTTTTACTCAGTGTTTTGCTTTTAATCATAATTTTTATATATATTTTATATATATATATATATATATATATATATATATATATATATATATATATATATATATATATATATATATATATATATATGTGTGTGTGTGTGTATATAAATTATATATACCTATTTATAGATATATATATATTTATATTATATTTATTCATATATATGTGTATATATACATTTATATATTTATATATATGTATATCCATATTTATTATTATATGTATATTTATATATATATATATGTATATATAAATTGTGTATGTATATCATATATATAATATATATAAATGTTTATATATTATCTATATGTTTGTATATATATGTGTATGTGTGTTTATACATATATGTATGTATATATATGCACAAACATAAACACATATGCACACATATATATATATATATATATATATATATATATATATATATATATATATATATATATATATATATATATATATATAAAATTTTAAGCGTCTTATATTCTGGTTTCACTCATTCGCTTAAGATTTTGTTCCAGTGACAAAATGGTGATTACAGAACTAATAATATACACTTATACTTTCTCCTATTTGTTGAGTTCATCTTTTAATATCTTTTTTTTTATTATTATTTTGAATTCAATCTTTTCTTTTTCGGATTTCTATAAATCATATATTGAACATAACACTCACGTACATATAAAGCCAACGGCAAATTAGCACATAGGTTTTTTTTTTATTTTTCAGGAAATAAAAGCACTTAATCAACAATCACCTGAGACATGACTAAAGTACACAGACATCATTATTTCCAAATAACAGCATTTGTTCAAATGATCTAAAGAAATCCGATCGAAGTAAGTAGGCAATTCTATTCTCAGAATACAACATTTATTTAAACGTCTCTAAAGATATGAGGCATCGCTAATCAGAGAACTTCCTAGACTGAAATCAACAGTCAAGGCGGAGCGATAACTCGATAGAATATACGGCTTCCTGTTCTTTTCAATGGTGATCCTTCAAGACTGGGGAAGGCTATTGTGTTCTCAGCTGATGAGGTATTGTCTATGCTGTCTATACTTTGGCGAAGACACGTAAAACTTTAATCCAGATATGTCGAAGGAGATTATTATTTGTCCAGCTGGGCTGCGACCCTAGTCAAAGGACTGTTGATGATGATGATGATGATGATGATGATGATGATGATGATGAAAGACATGTTAAGCGGAAATTGTAAAATATACTTTCAACCAAGACACTTCATGACCATCATCATCAACATCATACGATCCATGACGGTTTCAATTGTTGGAAGGACGCGAGGATTGAAGAAACAGACACCCTCGTCCTGGTGGCGGTGGCTTTCAGGAGTTTAGGTATTGTCTTATCTGTCTACTCTTTGTTATTTTCTAATTAGCTTTTATGTTGCCATCCCAAGGCAGACACTACAATTTACTCCTGCCTCAAAAACAAATCTAGTGTCGCTGACAAAACTAACCTGGTTAATTGGTTGCGAACTGGGACAGGAATTGGCTGGTTAACTTTAACGCCTCAAAAACGAAAAATGCTCACTATCAAACACCACAGAGATGCGTCCCTTCCCCCCATTAGAATGTCTGACGCTCAACTTCTCGAGAGCACTTCTCTGCGGCGGCTCGGTCTCACATTGTCTGCTGACCTGAGATGGAACAAATACATTGAATAAATTGCTTCGTCCACCACAAGGAAAGTTGGCTCCTTGTTACGCGCCAGGAAATTTTTCTCCCAGGAATCGATCCTTCAAATCTACAAATCAATCATTCGTCCTTGCGTGGAGTATTGCTACCATATATGGTCTGGAGCCCCTTTTGTTTGTCTCGGTATTCTTGATAAGTTTCAGAGACGGATATGCAATATAATTGACCCTGTTCTGGCATCTCGTCTGCAGTCGCTCTCTCACAGACGTGCCGTCGCCTATCTCTATCTTTTTTTACAAATACTTTCATGGTAATTGCTCCAATGAGCTTCTTTTGCTGGTTCCCAGATTCATGAATTCAAGCATCCTACGAGGCTGGCATCCCGCTCTCACCTTTTCACTGTTGAAACTGTTAAATGTCGCCGTCTCTTCTACTTCAATAGCTTCATATCTCACACATCTCGTCTGTGGAATTCCCTTCCCTTTTCCTGTTTCCCTGATAGCTATAATCTCCATCTATTCAAATGTAATGTCAATCGACATCTACAGTTGCCATGATCTATCCACTGTCCTTCTCCTCATCCTTTCCTCTATCACTTCTATCTGCTCTCGCTCCTAGTCCTCTGTAACCCCTTGCGTGATAGTGGCTTCCCGCCTTGGTTGGGGTGAAATGCTTAAAGACAAAAAAAAAGCTTGCATCCACCTTCAACAGTATCTTTCATGATGGTTTTGCAGAGGCTGTGATGCCGTGAACCATGCCTAAGCTATGATATCTTCCTACGCTTAATAGTGGAGAGGGGAGATCCCTGTCGCCCTAGGAGGGTCTTGTCCTTGCTCCTTAAATAGACATTGATTTTTTACACACGGAGATATGGAGGAGCTTTCTCGGGCATTTGTTCTTGAACGGTTGAATCAATTTTCCTGGCTCAGTCAAGAGTGTCCATGTCTCACACCCGTACAGGTGGATGAATACGATCAACGATTTGTAGAGCTTAGTGCTCTTCCATATCATTTCCCGTCTGAAAATCTCTGCTGTGGCTATGGTGATCTGTGTGGGGTTTTCTTCATTACAGCTACCATTTTGAACAGGGCTGCTCCCATGTATCTGAGCATTTCCAGTGGTTCGCCATATATGGTTGCTTTTTCTATTTACCATTACTTTGTATCTATCTGTGTTCATTTCTGTTCCATGTGTAGCCCTCTTTCAACGTATTTGTTGATCAGGTTTTGCAGCTCTCTGTTACTGACTGCCATAGCGTGAATATCGTCTCGCGAAAGGCAGATTGCAGAAAGGTCTAACAGAATTGTTATGGTCGTTTTCCTGCATAATTCTGTCCAGAAACAGATTGAAGAACGTTAAAGAGGATAGGCAAGTTTGTCTAAGACCTAAAATCGGCTAGAAACAGTGCCCCACTTAGTCACTCAAGAGAACTACACGTTATAAAGGACATTTTATATAACATTATGAAACTGAAACGTGGTCTTACCCTGCCTGGTTTTAAAGAATTTTAATCGTTCAAAAATTTAGCCGAATTTTTACCATCAATTGCCTGGTGCATATATATAACGGTATCTTGCCTTTCTGTATAGAATAGACTCGCTCTTGATGCAGAAATTAAGCTAATTATACGGGAAAAACCATAATAACTTAATGGGGTAATCAAACGGTATTTGTTTAGTTCAATGATCAAAATGTATTGTAAAAGAACAACAAAATATTGTTTCAAAATTTCTTTGATATTTTATACATTTATGTACACACACTCTCTCTCTCTCTCTCTCTATATATATATATATATATATATATATATATAAATGACGTCACACATTATGAAATGGAGAAAGTCCGACAATTATTTTTATATATATCATGCAGTTTTTATAATAAACAGTGTTAAACAACATTTACCGGTCTGAATGTCCGAGAAATTTTAATAGAAAATTTTCGTCCTCCGACAGAAATCAAACCTGTATCCTATACAGAACTGTCATATAGCCTGACGTGCCTTCATCGTTTCGCCTACAGAGGAGCGTTCGGTTTATGGACAGTAAAATCGACCTTGCTTTTATAAAAACAGAGCATTTACTTTGTATCTATAAAAAGAATGTATAAACATAAAAAATATCTTAAAATGTATATATATATATATATATATATATATATATATATATATATATATATATATATATAAGCGTGTGTGTCTGTGTATGTATATATATTCAAATTATTACTACTAGCACTTATAGTGAAGAAAACGTTGACTTATCTCGTCAAACCACGCGACGGAAAATGTGGCGAAAATGAAAATTACTTATTCCGCGTAACATGCTGAAGACGGACTATTTAAATTAAAAAAACAAGTCCGTCGCAGGAGTCACCATAAAAGTATTTTGATATGCAAAAATTGAGCGTCCTTTCCCAGTTGTCGACGTATGTAAAAAATACCCGGCCGATAAAATCAGCAATTCGGGTATTTTGGCTACCGGGTTTGTTGGACAGTGAGGTATTTTTCTGACTGGTTGCCTGCATTGTGAGATAGCAACTGCGAATCGAGTTTTCGGCATTTCTTTCTGCCCCCGATGTTATGTCTGAACTTAGTAATTTATGCTCTGCGTTGTGGAAGTAATCAGCGACAAATATTTCCTTTGCAATCCCAGATCGCTTACAGTACTTGAAACGATACTTTAGTGGATAGCCATACTTGAGGCTGTTCCATCGTGGTTTAGTCTGCTCGATCAAAGATGACGATTTCTCCTTCGAAAAGGGTCACTGGTTCGATCCCTGCTAGTGAGCACATTTTCTTTAGTAAGTCTCTGGAGTGTTACAACCTTTAAACTTAATTCACTGTAGCGGGAAATTATATAGAGAGCGTCTAATCAAACATCGGTGTCCATTAAGATAACGCTTGTTGTAACATAAGTAATATATATATATATATATATATATATATATACAAATATAGATAACTATACTCGTTTCGAAAAACCCTCGAAGTTTTGATTTGCCAATAATCAAATGAATATGATATATATATATATATATATATATATATATATACTTCTTTATAAGATATTACATTCAAACATATAGATAAATGCGACATAAATGCACTCATATTTCAAAGTGCATCAACACATCTCATCAGGCGCTAGTAAATGACTGATTAGTACAATTTATTAGTATTTCAATCACATGCAACCTCTTTTCACCCGAAGGAAACAAAGAAAAGAAAAAGGGCAAGGAAGAAATAATCAAGATATAATATCTTTTCCAGAGAAAAGGAAGAAGAGAATAAAAGAAAAAGGGTAGGAAAGCAGAGAGAGTGGGAAGCAACAGGACTTGTTATGATTATAAAGTGTTCAACCAATAAAAAATGGCCATATCCTTAGTAAGAGGTCATGAACCACAGATTTAAAGTTGTAGCGAATTTGGACGTTATATTTGAAACAAATTTAAGATTGCTACAATGTTAACGTAAGACACCTAGCATTTCCTATAAGAAAGAACACGTAATTTAACAATACACTAAACAAACGACTTACCCTGTGAGTTAGAAATTAAAATTTCACAATTTTATAGTAGATAAATAATACAACTCTTTAAGAAATAAATGAAAAAAGGAAACCAAATTATTAAACAAAATAACAAAATTCTAAGGTTCAAACAATATATCAAATTAAATGAATGGATTAAACACAAACGATTAGCATATAGATCATATAAATCAATTAAATAAATAATTAAAATATATCTACCATACCCAATAGAATGCAAAAGGATTATACACATTACCAGTAATGTTAGAAGAATAATGTACAAACTATACCACATCGAAATAGATCTGACTAGGATAAGCTTTACAACAACAAGGTTATTCAATATATAAGAAGAAGCCATTGTCAAATTTCAAAGTGAAGCAAGATTGCAGGGTCAAAGGTAAAATATGTTTACAATTGACCGTTAATTCAAATCTTTGATTTAATCAGTCCTGCCTATTTAAAAATTTTATTATCTGCATTTTCATCTGTAAACATAGAAAACAATGTTCGTATAAGGATCTAAAATTTCTGCCAGTTTTAAATTTTTCATTTAACTTTAGAGTTTTTATTTTCTTCTTTCAACTTATAAAATATTTTGAAGGTGAAGTATTATTTCTATAAGTAACATCAGTAAAAGAAGATAAGAGCTAATACCACTTGGTTTGACAGAATTCTTGGTACTGCCAATATAAAACTTTTCAACACTCGGATTTTCTATTGTAGAGATAGAACACAGATATGAAAGGGATTCAGGTAAGCATTTGTTTGACAATGGGGATTAGTTAGAATGCTTACAAGTGCATTGTCACTCTCCTTACAATATTTGTATTAGTGCTTGCATTATGGGTAAAATTATTAAATTTGTACTATATATATATATATATATATATCGTCGGCTTTACCTCGTATCCAATAATTTAATTCATTCTTTGTTGATCGCTTTTTTTATGATGATGGCGTTGATGACTAAATTCACACCCAACGCGCCTTCCAGTTTCAGAAAAACATACTCCTATCATTCTTTCTCTTCCACCGTTAAGTTTGTAAGATTGAGTTGAATGTGATAGAAAATCAGAGTGGAGGAAAGTGCCGATGGCATGAATTTATTTAAAGTGGATATCAACTTCCCAGCAAGTGGCCCACACATTTGATTTAATGACCTTGATTTAATGAGACAAGTAGTATCCATTCATGAAACTGCAACGTACTACCGCTGACTGTTATAATTTCAGGTGGCGCCTTCTATATTATGTCCGCAATGCATAGCAGCCGTCGTCATCAGCTTGTTCCATAGTTAGGGTCTTTGAAGTTGGTTGCTCTTATATATATATATATATATATATATATATATATATACGAGTTTTATTAAATTCAGTCGACAAGGTCAGTCTGTTTAACATTTTATTGTTTTATTGTTGATAGCTTGGCTGTTTTTTTTTTTCTTACTGCCATATCAATCTCTATGAGTTATTTAATGCGGGAAAGTAAATGTTTTTTACCCGTTTTTGGGGGGTTTTTTTTGTTTTTTTTTTTTACTTGTGATAACAGTGCTTTTAAATCATACTAATTAACTCATAAATATTGGGGAGAAGAGGTTAATTTCCAGCTTTCTCAATCGTATTTGCTCGTAAATAAATATAACGCAACTAACTGAAATTGGAACTCGTTTCGCCAATTAACAATTCGAGTCCTTTTTCTTTACAGCACTCTGCATCCAATTTTACAGTACCTGGTATTCCCAAGCGGTTATCTATCGACGTACAAACCAGGCTTAACATTGTTTAACTTCGGTGATCGTTCGAGAAGCGTTGTTTCAACGGGATATGGCCGTACTGCACTTTTATTGTACTTTTCCAAATATCATGATGCATATCAGGATGGACATTCTGGATAAACTGTCCGAAGTTGATGAAAAAAAGGAAAAAAAATCCCTTGATTTCTCGTCTACTACGATCTTCACAAATTGAAATGCAATATTAGTCGCCCTTTTCTGACTATTGTAGTCGTAATAGTGTTATTCCGTTATACAATTAGTGGAATTATCCTTGTAATTTGGAGTGAAATGATTTTCTTTTT
Source organism: Acanthosepion pharaonis (assembly GCA_903632075.3). Classification (NCBI taxonomy): domain Eukaryota; kingdom Metazoa; phylum Mollusca; class Cephalopoda; order Sepiida; family Sepiidae; genus Acanthosepion; species Acanthosepion pharaonis. Next base: position 799,558 of record CAHIKZ030004817.1, on the reverse strand, counting down.
AAAGCGTTCTTTCCTTAATTGTTTAATCGAGAATTTCCCCGAAAAGCACAGAATTGCAAAATGGTGACAATCGTTAAATGTGAAATACCGATACGATATCCCACGCTATGATCAATTGAGAAAAGATTATAGTTATTATTTCCAGCATCATGTTTGATAGAATATTGTTTCAGGTTTTCGTATTTTAACTAAAGACAGAAATTGTCTGCTATTGTTAGAATTGGTGATTAACAATTTCTACAAAAAATAATGGTTGGCAATTGAATGACAAATGAATAGAACTTCGTCACGTTTTGTTCTTCAATAAAACTTATATAATATAATGATTTTACAGGTTGTCAAATAACTTACACATATATTTGGGGAAGTAGCCAAAATAAACAGTATAATCTACTGACTTTCAGCTTCTTACGAATTTTGTTTTTATTACTATTTTTGTTGTTTTCAATTATCACGAATTCTTCCTTTCTCGTCACATATATACAGAGTGTGATGGGGAAATTGTCGCCATTTTATATTTTTAATTTGGCGCATGCGCGTTGTTCATTTTTTTTATTTTGTTGACTGCACAGTATAGTAGGGTCAGTTGGGCACCATAATAAAAGCACCATAATGCAATTCACTTCGCCAGAAATTTGGAAACGACATACTGTACTTCTTGGCATTCGCAAGAGTAATTTAATTGTGAAAATTTCTATGTGTTTGGCTGCCAATCTGAAGACAGTGCAGTGGTTTCGGAAAGACTTAGATGAATCTAATGTGAATTACACGGAGGCTTACATTACGTGTACTGGGGAGGTAGTACTTCACTGGGTCAATCTGATGGCGGGTGGATGACCCTCTGTATTCGGAAAGAGCTGGCTTAGTGTAATGGTGATTAACAAGCTGTTTGGAGGGTTCATTAGTGATGACGAGGTTATGCCTCCATTCATCTTCTCACATGGCCTCAGATTCAACATGGAGACCTACATCAAGTGCCTTGAGGAGATAGTGCTGCCCTTGGTTAATAGGGTGCCTGCTGGAAGACCCTGGCAAGGGGACTCTGCACCCTACCAACAAAGCAGGAGAACTCGGTCATGGCGCTCAGGCAATTTCTGCGACGAAATCACATCTGGCCACTTAACTCTCCAGACTGCAAACCCCTTGAATATTATGTGTGGGGCGTAGTTGAGCGAAAAACAAACAAAACTCCTTGTAACACCAAAGACTAACTGACGGTAAGAATTATGACAGCATTCACCACCTTAAACATTAAGACCATCCAGGAGAGTTGCAGAAGATTCAGAAGTCGTGTATAGGCATTGGTTGAAGCCAACTGCGATTTTATTAAAAAAAAATTACTTCAGTGTTTCAAAATATCTTTATGTAATTTTGGTAAATATATTTGTTAAAATGAGATGTCAGTATTATTTCCTTTTTTGAATCATTTAGACGATAATTTATCCATCGCAATATATGTATATATGTGTGTGTGGGTGTGTGTGGGGGGGTGCGTGTGTGTGGGGGGTGCGTGTGTTTGTATGTATGTATATATCAAACATGTGGTGCGGTTTAATTTATATTACAATGACTCATTGACACAAAAAGTAAATTAATAAAGTTAATGATATAAAATGGCGAAACCCCTTCGCTAGCAAAATTTTAAAAACGCATTAATCTACTAATCACTCGATGAATGTTATGATTATTGTTTTTTTTGTTTGTTTGTTTGTTTTTAAATTATAAGATGTATGAAGTCTTTTTTAAACACGCAAGTTCTTTCGACTGTACCTTCAGTCATCTTCAGGCATGGAAATTATTTTGTTTTTGGTAAAAAGTCAGGTAGCATCCGAGACGAAAAAATATAATCCGAATCGAAATACGTTTTTTTTTAATGGATATAAACTCAGGGAGCGTGCAGTCGCAACTCTAAGTTTCATTTTTTTTTTTTGATTATTTAAGGGAGTGCGTTTTTTTACAAATATTGCAATTTGATAATTTTTTTCTAGGAGTTTATCAGTCAATGTGGCACGAACTTTTAGTATGAATGATTCATTTGTAATATATATATATATATATATATATATATATATATATATATATATATAAAGTGAACATAAAGTCAACACTTAGAGGCGACAGTCTGTTTCATGCTACATGAATTGCATTTAGCATGAAACAGAGTGTCGCCTCTAAGTGTTGACTTTGCGTTCACTTTTATATTTACACACGCTCTATCTCTGATATTGAGCACTTTATCCCATAAATATGGCACATCTTAATACTATATTTCTTCATATATATATATATATATATATATATATATATATATATATATATATATATATATATACCAATTCCTTTTCATTTGTCATGCATAATAAAATTTAAAACGAAAACAATATCAAAGAAATCACGTAAAGTCTGTGTCGTTTTGTCTCAGATGTGATTCTCTGAAAGATTATATCTATTTTACCTTGTTGGTTGCTTCTTTTTTATGCAATTGAGCTCGACAAACTAAATACGTTAAAGTTCTTCAACTGTGACTGTTTATTTATTTATTTACAAGCAATGATTTTTGCTAATTTGAGAATAGCTGTTATCACCTAAAATAATTTAATGTTTTCTTATGTGTCATGTCTCTTTAGAATTTAGCCAATCGGAACTCTCCACAGATAACCTTTCTTTATTACCTGCGAATTGACATACATTATTTGGAAAAATACTGAAGTGTTTTCCTGTTGTAATTTTTTTATATATCCATCACACTCTGTATGTCTTCATCAACAAATACATACATACATACATATATATATATATATATATATATATATATATATATATATATATATATATATATATATATATATATATATATATATAGTTAAGTTATCACTTCCGTTAAGGTAACCGTTTAAATAAGTCTGATCACTCCTCCTCCCCAAATACAAAAGTATGATTGAGAGAGATATTAAATTAAACCCTCCTAAACTTTACCATGTCTCTAACTACTCCTATTACACTCTCTGTTAAATTACAAAAACTTGCACGACCCATAATTTCCATTTCATTTTCGTTTCATTTTTGGAAGTGCTATCTGATGATCCGGAGTTCTTTAAAGGGCTCTGATGAAATAAATTATTATAATGGAACCTTAAAGTGGTCTGTTTTTCTTTAATATATATATATATATATATATATATATATATATATATATATATATATAATCCAGATATGTTGTTTTGAAGAAGTAAATATATTACATTGTTTTCTTTTCCATTTTATCATTAGCTTATTTTGTATTTATTCTGTTTGGGTAAAATTAATCAAGGCAACTTTGCATCCCGACTCATGTAATAATATCCGATCAACCAGAGTGGATCAAAGCAAGAGACCTTATCAACATTAAATCATTGTCGAACTGCTACGAGAATTCCGTTTACTTCTGAGCTACTTGAGAACCTTGGACAGTTATGAAGGGCGTGAATGCATAAAACCAATTCTAGAAAGCAGGTGATGTCAGGAAGTGTCATTCCAATGACCTTGAGAAGGAATCCTCGCCTTATATCTGTCTTAAAAGCAAATCTGTTAAGATATATCGTTCTATCAAAGGACGAAGATGACAAATTTTACAACATGATCAGTGAGTCAAAAATGGTGGAATTTGAAGCCATCCTCAAATCAGCGACTTACGAATGTTTTGGCAGATGTCATTATTGAAAGATCGATTGATCTTGCCTGTTATTATTACCATCTCCTACGTGTCCATCTACAGGTGTGTCAGTAGATAGCATTATGACTTGACGTTCTAAATTCTGAAACATGGCACTGGACATTTGATTTGTAGCCTCTTGTAACCGATCCAACTTGTACAGGAAAATGGCTGTCGAAATTCATCAACTGAAACTGACATCGTAAAACCACTGCGGCGCAAAATTACACACCCATCCTGCAGAAAGAATATACTGTCTTTTGTTTCGGCTTTTGGTGATGATTCTTTTTCTATGAGTCATGTCAATTAAGGACATAAGAGAAAATGGCTCACTACAACATCCTATCTTAAATGGATGTTAGTAATTTTTATCACTTTGCATAGGCACCCTCCCATTCCGCCATCCGTTTATAATGCTAGATTAAAATTGAATAGTTTCAATAGATCTGAAAAAATAATAATTAAAGCCGACACAATAAGGAAATTTATAAAACCGACGTAGATGTGTATTCTTTCTTTTTCTGTGCCCTGTCCTTTCAGGAGGTAGACGATCATGGCTCTTGGCTTCCCTCTATCCCTTGCAGTTCTCAACAAGTTTCTTTCCTCTGCTTCCTACCCCAGACCACGTTCTGTCATCCTCATACTTAAATGCGCCAGATATGTCACGCGTTGTTTTCCCTTGTCTTTCTTTTCCTCTATTCAACCTTTGAGTATCCGATTCTCCAGGCACTCCTTCCTCATTATGTGTCGCAGAAACTTCAGCTGCCTCTTCTTGACATTATAAAATACTACCAGCATCGTATATTCATAATATCAATGTGGAGACAAAAGAAATCACGTGTAGGCTGGAATTAGCAACAAGGTCCATTCATTATACGGCAAGCAAGCTTTCCCGACATTCTTTCATTTATGTGCGATGTCCTTTCAGGGTGTAGACGATCACGGCTCTCCACCTCTTCCTCTATCCCTTGCAGCTCTAAACAAGTCCCTTCCCTCTGCTATCTCCCCAAGACCACGTTCTATCATCCACTTGCTTAACTCCTCCAGGTATGTCACGCGTTGTTTTTCCTTGTCTCTCTTTCCCTCTATTTAACCTGTGAGTATCAGATTCTCCATGCCCTCCATCCTCAGTATGTGTCGCAGAAACTTCAGCAGCCTTTTCCTGACATTATAAAATACTAAGAGCATCGTATATTCATAATATCAATGAGGAGTCTAACGAAATCACGTCTTGGTTGGGATTAGCAACAAGGTCCATTCATTATACGGCAAACAAGCTTTCCTAATATCCTTTCATTTAATGTGCGATATCCTTTCAGGACGTAGGCGAATCTCTCTGTCTCTCTGTCTCTGTCTCTGTCTCTCTCTCTCTCTCTCTCTCTCTCTCTCTCTGCCTCCCTCTATCCCTTGCAGCTCTCAACAAGTTCCTTACTTCTGTTATCTCTCCCAGACTACGTCCTGTCATCCACCTGTTCAATCTATATTGTTAAATCTATGGTTTAACCCGGCTGGATAGTGTGTTTTTAAACGTTGTATCCACTTATTTTCATGGGACTCTAAAATCTTTCTAATGTTATCTGCTCTGAACTTTTCTATTCTCTCAATAATAATGAATTTGGCATGGGTTTTGAAATCGTGTTTTTTTTGGCGGAAATGTTCTACAGGTAATCAATTTCCTTTGAGAGTCAACTTAATTCGATTGTGATAATTATTAATCCTGTAGTGAAAGGGCCATTCAGATTTTCCTACATATTGTTTCTGGCATAGTGTGCATTCTTGGAGGTAAATTATGTTATGGCTTCTACAGTTAGAAACGTGGTAGATTTTGAAAATAGATTTAGTGACTGAGCTAGTGAATGAATTCGTCTGTCTTAATGTGGTTGCAGCATAAACTTCTTTTGTTGTTACATGGTTGGGAAAATCCTGTTGTTTTTGTTGTTAGTTTATTACGGATTACCTTGTCCCCTGAGATATGCTTACTACCTATGATTTCTTTTAAGCTCTTAGTAATATATATATATATATATATATACACGCATTACTCTTCAACCGAATTGAATTGAGCTCTCCGGGCCACTAACGTATTTCGCATAGAAAATGTTAAAATTTCCCTCCTTTTCAGCCGCTCGACGTTAGTCCAGGCGTAGAATCTCTGACTCATAGCAAATCGATCAGGTTTCAAACCCGATTTGAAGACACACAGAAAGGCTGCCATAAAGCGAAACGGACTGTCTGTGGATGACAATATAGGTATATGTATATCTTTCTCTCTCTATATATATCACCATTTTGCTGTTATATTAGCTAGATGAAATAGTATTTTATATTCTAATAGCTTCTTTTCTTGCATATTGGATTCTCCAAAGATTTTTTAGCGTCACCGCAGAGTACACTCTTGAAAAGATTTAAATGCAGCGTCGATTTTTATGTTCTATCTCCCTGCCACCGGTTCTTTTATTGTCCTTTCTCCTGACTAAAGTGATCTGATTCCCTTCCAGGCCCAGTTCCCCCTTGTGTCCTAGTGAAATTATCGCATTTTGTGGGGTGAAAAGATCAACATATGTTTATATATATATATATATATATATATATATATATATATATATATATATATAGTGTAAGAAAAACAGTGTTCAATGATAAATAACAGAGCTATTTAATATATTGAACATTTATAATAATACGTTACATTGAATGCACAACACGGGAGTTTCCTGTTGTCTGCAGTCTTATTGCAGACAATATTTAAATGAATAGATATTTTATTTCTATTAAATTTACTGATATAAAATATATTATTTTTGTTGGAAATATGGCTGTTGAACACACACACATACACACACACACACACACACACACACACACACACACACACACATATATATATATATATATATATATATATATATATAGTGCACTGGTAAAAATAGTTGCTGAAGACATGAGCCCCAGAAATTCATACCCGGATGTCCTCATGACCCAGTGGATAAAGGCGTTAGTTAGGTCCAGTGACAAGGCCCAAAGCGGGTGAGTTCAATACCTGGTTAATGCAGTGGAGAACGTGGAGAGAGGAATTAAACCGTACATAATTTATAACTTAGCCATGGCACGTGGAACTAGAACATCCTGCCTATAACCTGGAAATAACCTTCCAGCCACCTGAAGAAGATCGAAACTTAGTGATAAATATGGCAACAAAATGAGGACGGTAGTCCGTACAATGTAAATAGTGTACATAATACCTCATATCAGAAATATACACAGATATATATGATAAAAAAATTAATTTATATATATATATATATATATATATATATATTTCAATTATCTCTCCATATGTTTTATATATTCATACAGATATAAACTAAATTTTTCATATATATATATATATATATATATATATATATATATATATATATATAGAGAGAGAGAGAGAGAGAGAGAGAGAGAGGAGAGAGAGAAATTGAAAGATATATATATATATATATATTAATAGAACTCTTATAAGTATAAGAAACTATACTCGTTCAGAAAAAGACCTTCGGTGTCTTGATTTGCAAATAATCAAACCAATACCAAAGGGGAAAAAAGTTATATAAAAAAGAAAGAATCAAGAACCTGTACGTTAGCCGGAAATAATCGTATAATATTCAAGTCAAAAGCCGAAAGAAAAAAAGCCCGATACGAGTACGCAAAACAACTAAATAAAGTGCTCAATACAGTGTGTAGAGCAAGCCTAGTTAAATCCAGAGAGCCAGACAAACCTTACCAAGGCTTCACCTTAGCGGATTGTCAGGGAAGGCTGGCTAAAAAAAGGCTGGGTAAAGAAAGAACGGAAAAATTTATAGTCAATAAACAAAAAACCATAACCACGTGACCAAAAATAAAAAAATAACCGAAGGTGAGGGTTGGGGAGAACCATTTATTCTAAAAATGACGAAAGAAGGAGGGGGGTTAAAGAAAAACACGGATAACCAGGAGTTGTAACTATTTATTCAATAAAAAAATAAAAAATAAATTAACTATATATATATATATATATATAGATAGATAGATAGATAGATAGATATAGATATAGATATATAGAGAGAGAGATAGAGACGGGGGGAGACAGATACGAACAGTTTATTATTTAAATGTCTAAATCTGTTGTTTATATAATCAAATTAATGTATTATGTAAGAGGTTTCTATTAAGAATTGAACTCACTAGTAGCCTTCCAAATCCGTTGTTAACTTTCCCTCTCTATATAATTATGTTCAGTTCTGTGAGATTCAATATGAAAAGAGTGCGAAAGAATGCCATGGAATCTGAGTTGACTTTTAAAGCGTCATTTTAAACATATATAAATAAGTAACGAGGCCGACGGCTATGTCAGTAAATATATCTTGTCTACAGAGAGGGTCAGGTGACGGAAGCCATCTTATTGGACAGGAGTTAGCCTCGTCAGCGTGTTACCTCCAACCTCGACTCAACATTCCAAGACTCTGTCTTGACAGTCTTTATTGCATATGCCAACGTACAACCTCATCTTCAGTTTATATCCACCCTTTCTTCCCGATCCACTTCGTAATAATTCAGTCATCGGGTGTCAGTCGCCCAGTTTCAAATGAACACCGCTTGGCATGTCGAAACTTTCTCTGTTCATCAAACGCTAGCTCTGCATCTGTTAATTGTCGCTTTTGAACATTTCTATTACACTTCGAGCAATCTGTCGAGTTTTACCGCTGATCATTTCATCGAAGATGTACATGTATTCATTAGTGCCGTCTATGTACACGGATAGCTTTTCACGGCATCTCTTTGTGTGGGGGAAACATGACGTGTGATTTTATGATGTCATACTAAACTGAAATCTCATTTTACAAGCGTGGATCATGGCTATTCTATCTACTTTTAGTAATATCTTTGACGGGAACTTGTCTATAGGAGGTTCACTTTAAATAAAAAGTTTATGTTAGCCGATGACCGATATGGCGTCAGATTTTATTCCTAAAAGAATATCTGAGAAAACTATTTTATTGAGGACTGCTTACAATTGTACATATAAAAGGTGTGTATTCGTATTTCTTAAGAAAAGAAATGATTGGGACGAAATTAAAATATGCGGCTTCTGTAACGATCTTTATGTATTTACGAAGTCCGGTGGCAAGTTTCCATCAATTCACAGTTGAATTCGCTAGATGTATCCTTAAGTTCTATTCTAACAGATTGTTTTCCTTCTCGCATTTCTTATTTGTGGAACACACTTCCGGCTCCATGCAGTACAGACAAATTTGATCCTCAAAATTTTAAAATGTCAGTTGTTATCTAACATCATACTTATTACCTTTTTTTTATTGTGCTCTCTGCTTAATAATATTTCTGTTTTCTTATTTTTCCACACTCGCTAACTCGTGTGTTAATGGCTGCATAGCCTTGCAAGGGGTGAATTTGATTAAAATAAAAAAATGGCTGCCGTACACTGAATAGGAAATAATGTTTTTATTTAACATGGTTAGATTTGTCTGGCTTAAGACGTTTATTCTTTGTGCAAGTAAAGTGAAAACATGTGTCTGGAACATGTAAATATATCAGTCCATATACCCAACAAATATATCGTTCCATGTACCAAAGAAATATTTTAATTGAAAACAACGCTTTTATTTTCTTTCGAGAGACCAGTGTATCTATTTTGATCTCATGCATCATAGCTGGAATAAGAATGAGTATGAAAGACAAAAAAAAAAACGATGCCATGTTTTCTAAGAAATATACTCCTTAGGGATCAATGAAATTTTCCTCAAAGCTACTCTCTTCATGGATATATCTATATATCTATATCTAAGACTCCATACCACATTTGTAGCTGGTAGGTCAAGGTTTAG
>CAHIKZ030004817.1:755000-785000 GCA_903632075.3 Acanthosepion pharaonis | reverse complement strand
TAAATTCCGGATTTAAATAACTTGCAAAAGGTTGATAAACTGTTAAGAACAAATAAATCCTCCTCCTCCTCCGTTAAATGATTCTCCAGGTTTCACTGCCATTACGAAGGCCGAGATTACATAACAGTTCAGTATATGTTTCTAACGACAGTTTCCTGTTTCTTAATACTATGCTTATCTTTTAGAAGGCATCTTTTACTATTCCAGTGCGCCTTCAAATATCGGTGTTGAATTATTTTTCCTCTATTAAAACATTTAAAATCCTAGATATTGTAAATTTTTATAGTTGCGTCATTTCGTTGTTTTCAAATCGTCGTCCCAATCTGATACTTTTTTTCTAGCAAACACATCTTCTCTCTTCTTACAATGGATGTTAAATTCTTTCTTCTCACTTTACTACCTGTTGTATGAATTACTGCATTCCCCTTCATGTGTCTGCCACCGTCATTAAAATATCTGCATATCTTATGTTGGTAAAACTGTAACCGCTGATCACGATTCCTGGTAGGACTTCTTATTACCTGATATGGTTAAATATAACTGGTAATAAAATGCATCCTAGTCCTATGATTGTTTCTATTTTTATTTATTTACTGAATTACTCGATTTTTATGGTAATTGTTTTTCATGATCTTTCCTCTTTAGTATATTTAATTGTAGTATTAGCCTGGCAGATAGGTCTCATTAAATTTAACTTTTTAAATTTCTAGTTTCAACCTTAAGTTCTGTGCAAGGTGTTGTTCCCCGCGCAAATCTACCTTGTCAATTCTCTTCTTGGTTCCTGTTTTCCTCTCAGTGACAAGTTCCAATCGTTCTGGGCATCACGATAAACTACACGCGGCAAAAAGGCCATTGATCAGGAGGTTGAAGGTTTTGATGAGCGTGGAACCACCCCTTTATTACTATTGTTCCCAAGTCAACCGTGCCCTAGAGTTGTAACCCCTGTTATTTTCCCAACTATGGGGAATTAGATAACTTTCCAAATTATTGTGAAAACAATATGAATGTATAAAAAATACATTTTTTTTATAGTAAAATTGCCAGCAATACATTTTTGGAAAAAATAACTAAATAAAAATTCCAGCAATACATTTTTGGATAAAAAGTTTTTTACCAGCAATATATTCAGAAAAAAAATGACCAGCAATAATTTTCTTTCAAAGGAAATTACTAATGCTCCCAAGAAAATAATGTTTCGGTATGAAATGACCCATAAGGAGTTGATATCCCGCTCAACAAGCAAATGAGTTTAAAAATTTAAATACAATGAAGACATTAGGTTTATAATAGACAGAAATTTATACACAGATGTCCTAAAGGATACATGCTACAATGGATAAATGCGTTAGTTAGATCCAGTGACAGGATCCAAAGAGTGCGAGTTCAATACATCGTCAAGGCAGTGGAGAACTTGGAAAGGGGAATTAACAGGAGATAATTGACAACTGACATTCATTAAATATAAGCAAAATAAAGGGTCCATTCCTGAAGAAACGTTAGAATAAATATGGCGACAAAGATGAGAACAATAGTCCGAATAATGTACATAATACTTCATCTCAGAAATACAAACACATACTGAAAAGGCCGAAACGTTGTAATAAATATAGCAACAAAGTTGAGGATAATAGTCCGAACAATGTAAATAGTGTACATAATACCTCATCTCAGAAACATACACAGATACTGAAAAGGTCGAAACGTTGTAATAAATATGGCAACAAAGATGAGGACAATAGTCCGACTAATGTAAATAGTGTTCATAAAACCTCATGTCAGAAATGTAGACAGATAATGAAAGGCCGAAACGTTGTAATAAATATGGCGACAAAGATGAAGACCATAGACCGAATAATGTAAATAGTGTACATAATACCTCATCTCAGAAATATAAACATATACTGAGGGGCGAAACGTTGTAATAAATATGGCGACAAAGATGAGAACAATATTCCGAATAATGTAAATAGTGTACGTAATATCTCATCTCAGAAATATAGACAGATACTGAAAAGGCCGAAACTTTGTAATAAATATGGTGACAATGATGAGGACAATAGTCCGAACAATGCAAATTGTGTACATAATACCTCATTTCAGAAATATAGACAGATACTGAAATGCCGAAACGTTGTAATAAATATGGCTACAAAGATGAGGACAATAGTCTGAATAATGTAAATAGTGTATATAATACCTCATCCCAGAAATATAAACAGATACTGAAAGGCCGAAACGTTGTAATAAATATGGCCACAAAGATGAGGACAATAGTCTCTCTCTCTCTCTCTCTATATATATATATATATATATATATATATGTGTGTGTGTGTGTGTGTGTGTGTGTGTGTGTGTCTGTGTATCTATCTATCTATCTAGATAATTTGAAAAACTACCTAAGTATAATGACTATGTAATCGAAATAAAAAATATGTTGAAATTGGAAACAAGAATAGTAATATTCATCGCAGGTGCGCTTGGAATGATAAAAAAGAAACAAAACAACACATTGAAAAATTGCTGGAAAGAAAAATACAAAACAGTGTCTTGATAAGTACAGACAACACACTGAAATGAACTTTCTTCATGTAACTCTAGCGATTTTATGTGAGTTAGAAAAATAAATCATGAAATGTAGCCATAACAAAACACATCTACCTGCCTTAGGGCTTCCCAAAGATTTGATAGGTAGTGTGACCATAGCAGAAATCGAAATATAATGATGTTGATAATAGTGATGATGACAATAAACGCAATGGTAGACGTAGATCTTCCACTATTTTTCAGCTTAACTAATAATAATAATAATAAAAATAATAATAATATGACTGCATTTCTGAGAGGATGTATTGTAATTACTTACACTAGCTACATTTTTTGGACTGCCGTTCTCATCTACGTTGTCATATTCACGACGTTTCGGCCGTTGTACGCTCCGGCCTTCTTCAGGTGATTGGAATTTCGAGCTGAACACTGAACAAAAAACTTGGAGTGTTGAGTTAAAAGGAAATAACTGATACTGAAACATCTGGGAGAGGCATGGCACGTGGAACAATCAATCCGGGTGGACGAAATAAAAAGTTCAGTTCGAAATTCCAATCACCTGAAGAAGCCCTCGAAACGTCGTGAATACAGCAAGCAAGATGAAGACAAGAGTCCGAACAATGTAAATAATTATCAAGCACATGTACTAAAATATTGTGTCACCCCATAATGAAGATTCTGTGATAAATATCCCGAAACGATTGATCATCTTTTGTCAGGCTGCACGACATTGGCACCCACTGAATATAAAACCCGGCATGACAGAGTGGGCCAATATCTGCACTGGAAAATCTGCAACTTCTACGGGAAGGAAACTGAAAGAAACTGGTATGAACACCACCCAGACCCGGTTACGGAGATAGGACCTGTTACAATTCTATGGGACTACACAATACACACTGACAAAACAATCAAAGCCAGCCGCCCAGACATTGTTATTAAAGACCACAAACAAAAAAAGTGCTTCCTTATTGATATGGCAGTCCCTGCTGACTGCAATGTATCTTTGAAGATATTCAAAAAGTTGTCAAAATACAACGACCTTGAAATGGAAATCTAAAAAATGTGGCATATGGGAACATCAACAATCCCTGTTTTAGTTGGAGCCCTAGGACTTGTTGGAAAAGATTGCAGTAAACTAATTGAAGGATTCCTGGAAGTCCATGCCTCAAGGAGATACAAAAAATTGTTCTGATAAAGTACAGCCTACACTTTACGAAGGGCTTTATCTATGTATTTTTTTTTTTTTTTTTTTGTCAGTGGAAAGTGTCATGGTTCCATTTCTAACCTTAGGTCCCTGGGCGGACCCGGAAAGAAATGTGTAAACGCCAGAAATCAAAGAAAATAATAATAATAATAATAATAATAATAAGAAGAAGAAGAAGAAGAAGAAGAAGAAGAAAAAAAAAGAAAAAAGAAAAAGAAAAAGAAGGAATATAGTAAAATCAAAGAAATCACGTCGCTTCGTATATTACTTATCCCCATAGCGTTTATTCTTTTGTAAATAAATTGTTAAAATATATTAAATTGATCGATTGCCTTACTTTTTCAGGCATACGATACATTTTAAACATATTTTTGGATTTGAATAATTTTTTTGGAGATAACTTTCTGGTGCAAATCTTACTATGACACGGAAAAGACGTGGATTCATATCTTTCAAGGATATTTGCACGTAAGTGATTATAACGAATTCCACTGCAATTTGAACTCGGATCCCCGATTCCTCATTCTGGGCCACTATGCATTGCATTATTTGAATATCCCATCTTACACTACCTGCTATTGCTAGGTAGTGTCCACGTTCGACATTGCTTAACTTCGGTGATGAGAAGAAAAAATAAAACATAAAACGATAATAGTTATCAGATAAATAGCAGTTTAAAGGACTCAACCTATGACTTCAAACTTGAGAGAAAGTTCGATCGACTCGTCAATGTAAGAGTGATAACAAGAAGGTGAATTGAGAAAACTATCTTCCTGGGAAGATTTTTTTGAGAAGAAAGATTGTATACATTTCAAGCGACTGTCGTACTGGATTTTCAGTTAATGAATGTCGAATGTTTCCTGATAAGAAAACGACAAATTGTTATTACCATCAGAAAATATTACAATTGTCATTACCATCAGAAAATCCAGTTGAGTCTTTAAGTTGTTCCCCCCCCCTATTTCCGAGTGTCGAGTTCCTTCCTGTTCTGAAAATGTTTGAAAAGTCAGTTTTGTTTTTGTTAAACACTTATGTATTAAGTCCGTTGAGAAAGGCGTGCTTTTTCTTTCCACCTGAAAGGACTGGTGTGTACTAGTCATGAAACCCCAACGGGGGCGTCAAACTTGATTATGGGCTCACGGAAATGTTTGTAGCTCTCGCTATCTTATCAATATTTGTTTTTACATTTATATACGTTACAAATTAAACTAATCACAACTGACTATTAAACCGTGAAAAAGTTTTACGGATTTTGATGTAATTCTGAATACCATTTTTTTTTGTCCAAATTCATAAATTTTATTTACTCATGTTAATTATTATAAGAACCTTAAATTAGTCTGTTTTTCTTTAATATATATATATATATATATATATATATATATATATATATATATATATATATATATATCTGACTATTTTTCTATCTATATATGAACTATCTATATATATATATATAAATATATATATATATATATATATATATATATTTATATATATTTATGTATATATCTATCAATATATTTATATATATATATATATATATATATATATATATATATATATATATATATATAGAGAGAGAGAGAGAGAGAAGAAAGGTCAACACTTAGAGGCGACAGTCTGTTTCATGCTTTATAAAATTGTTCAAATTTTAAACAAGAAAAATCCGAAGTTAATGTTAAAAATTGCATCTGAACATTCTTGATTTATTTCAAAATGGAATGATCTCTCATAACATGTCTCTAATTTGTATCAAGATACATCGTATTTATTTTCTATTTTTCTCGTTGAATTGTTCGCCTATATTACATATGTAGTATTGTACCCTTACATTTCATATGATCAAGTATTGTGCATAATTAGGTTATAAAATTTGTATTTTATATGGATACGAACTGATGAAAATTGAAATGTAGTAGAGTGGGCGTCCCTTAACATAAATTCAGGGGACCCCCGTATCATAGATTTGGTGGGGGTCCACGAGACTTGCACTGACCCTGCCACCTGTTATATCTTTTCAACTCAATTTCTTTAAGTATCCTGTTTTCAGTAATGCATATTATATTGCATGTTCTTTATTGCACGCAAATGATTCGCTTTTAATATATAAAAAAAAATATTGTAAAGCTTTCTTCTTTTTTCGCCCTCTGACCTAAAGCAAGAAAACTGATTGTTTCTCTATATTTGCTTCTTATATCTTGCGTTGCTTTCTTCTTAAACTCATTCCATTAACTTTGGACTACCCCGACCTCTTCTTACGCAATTCCTAGTCACGAATATTGCCAAATGATAGCATGCAAATACGTTTGCCCTCGACACTTTGGCGCGTTTTCCAGGGCAGTTTTTTTCCCGCGAATATATTTTTTTGTCTTTACCTGATCGAAACGATGATTTAACAACTATTTTAGTTTATTGCTTTGCCTTCTCTCAATATTATCTAGCAATCAAGTCTTCACCGTTGCAATTATTTAGTAATTAATTGTGCAATTAAATAATTACAGCAATGTTAATTGACGTGGAATCATAAGTTTTCGTCTGTGCAGTCTGAAAGCATGTGTTAAAATTAAATTTCTGAACTTGTTAGCGGGAATCAATAATTTCTTTAAATGGGGCTTTTCTTTATAAATTATTATATTTCCATTCGTTATAAACATATTTCTTAGGAAGAAAACCTAGGCGTTATAATAAAGTCATAGTAATCTCTATCGTTATTTCCCTGTCAATGTTAGTTGTTTCCCCAGGCAGAGCTCAACCCTCTCCAGAGTGGTTTGAATTTGGGAGTTTTCCTCTCCTAGACTAGATGCCAACCAAGTCTATAGAAAATAGCCTGTCCTGAAATTTACGCATGTCTTGGAAGGAGGAAGATAGATTCATAATTTACCAAGAGTATTAACACACGAGCAACCTTGGAAATCTTGCGAAGTTATGTTTTTTAATGACTCCGTCGTTTTCTTCTTAACCTCTTCTACATCTGCAAAACGTTTTCCGTTGAGGACTTTCTTCATTCGGGGGAACAAAATAAAAGTCGCAGGGGTGAATATGGAGGGTGGGGAAGTGGTGTCATGCCATTTTTGGTCAGAAACTGTCTAACACTCAAGGCAGTGTGCACTGGCTCATTGTCGAGATGCAAGCACCACCCCCTCCATTTTCCCACATGCCAGGGCGTTTTTCGTCTCACCTTGTCTCGCAAACGCTTCAGGACTTCCAAGTAAAAAGCCTGGTTAACAGTATGACCAGGAGAAACAAATTCTTTGTGGAGAATTCCTTTAATATCAAAGAAACAAATCAGCATCGTCTTGACATTGGACTTCACTTGACGCGCTTTTTGGGGGGCTGTGGTAACGTTGGATGCTTCCACTGACTTGATTGCTGTTTCGTTTCCGGGTGGTAGCCATAGCACCAGCTTTCGTCACCGGTGATGACCTCCGAAAATATTCTATATCAATTTCCATCTGTTCTTTCAGTTTACAACAGACATATGGTAAAAATAGACGAAAAGGCATGAAGCACTTCAAAACAAATGTGAACCACGGAGCTGTACATCTTCTCACGATGACACCAGTTAGCACACTGATGTCTGGGGGTTGCCTCAAGTGGCATCTAGCCTGAACTAATACGGGCTTGTCACACAGTAAACGATTCCGTTTATCTTTGGATCTTTGGATCCCACCTCATAATTTAATGAGAAGAAGTCGACTGGATTCGAACTTGGTTCTTTGATTGCTCAATCCGAGCAGTTATACATTACTTCGCAGTGCCTATTGCTACTACGTTAGAATTTACCATTTATACCATCTTTGTTTCTGTCGTGTCCCCAAAGTGCTGTCACGCTTTCCCGTTTGGGATTTCCTTCACGTGGTTTTATTTAAATTGCTGTGCAATGTCAACATCTTATACCATTATTTATCCAGTTTCTACCAATCTTTGTCTTTCTGTTGCTGATGAACTTCCTCAATAGATGTGGTTTTCTTTTATTTTCTATATTTCTTCGTTTTTGGTTCTAAGGTGCCAGTCCAGAGAGTTCGAAACAGTATGTTCCTCACGAAGACCCACGGGCTTCATTCGCTCGAAGCCAATTTTAAACATCGATCTGAAAAAGCGACTAAGCTTAGAGACACATTACGTTGAAACACTGGTTTCCGTACGATCACTGAAGTTAAGCAACGTTGAGACTGGTCAGTACTTAGATGGATGACTGCATGGGTATACAAGTTGCTGTAAGCTTGGATGTGCGAATGATGCAATGTATAATGGCAGGGAATTATTAATCGTAAATACACTTGTGAAAGTTATGAATCGATCTCTTCCCCTCCAGCTATGGGTTAATTGTAAGATTTTATCAATAAACTATTAATATCTCATAATAAATATCTTTGGATCCAAAAATATGATCTGGCTTTAAATAACATGCAAAGAAATTAACTATTCAAATAAGAAAGCGGTATTTTACATATTTTCGAATAAGTTTGTCGCCAAGCATGAATTTCCCGATCAGACGAGTCTATTTAAGAACGCGGTAAGTTTACATCTGAATTCGTTGCTTTTTGTATAAATTTGTGATGATGAACATAGGCATTCGATGTTCTATTTCTTACATCCAGTAGTAAATGTATTAAAAATGATTCACACATGGATATATTCGAAGTGTTTATTATATAGTAAATACCTTCGAGGCAAGGTCGAAGACGAGGACCGAGACTAAGCGCTATCAACCCCAAAGAACTTGTGGGGATACAGAATTCGATTATCTCCCTTTGCTGAAGATAAGTCACAAGGCTCAAGTGACGAGCCGCTTGGTGACTTCACTTCATGCAGTGACGAAAGCGGCAGCCAAACGCAGTTCGTTTTACAGCTGCCAAACAGAAAGATTTCTTTCTTTTGCCCGGACAGAATGTAAATCTGCTTACCCCGGTGGCTAGAAAGATCATAGTGCCAATTTCTTTGAGGGATATATCTTTTTCAGGTAAAGAATGAAACTCAAGCTTCCAGTGCTCAATTTAGAAAAACCAAAGACTCGCTGTCTCTCCTTCGTGGAATATATTCTCGCCTGGGATATAGCTGAATCCGCTCCGTTTGAAACTGCAGTCCTAAACATAGCTTCTCCAGACAGAGAAGTATCTCCATATTATATGTAAACCCCATTCTTTTTGCTTCTCTTTACACTCTGCTTTGCCGTGTAGATATATATGATCTATTATTCTTCGTCTGGGACATATCTATACTTTTATATATATATTTTGGGTATGTCTTAGGGATATAAAAATCTCTCTGAGAACAAAGCATGTTATTCCTTTTTTTTTAAGCCATTATGCTCCGTCCTTGAAGTACTGTGTTATTATATCACCGATATAATATCGCCCATAACAGGGTGAGGACAAATGGGAGAATAAATATTTCTACCATCTCTCACTCTAGTTATATCCCGAAGGGTGGAACAAGCAGATGAGGATTAAAATAGACCACAACGATTGAACCAGCGGATGAAGAGGGCTACGCGTGATGGACATGCTACAGAAGGCGTCACTTGAAATTTAACAGAGTCAGCGGCATTCTGTTGATGTATCATTCCATATGTGCCGCAGAGGAAGATCATGAAATCAAGTGTGTTGCAGTTCACCTTAAAGAAATTTACGTCATCGCCAATATCGTCTAATCTTAGTTTCTTTAAACCTTAACCAATCGTTGCAAAGCCAAACTGCAATAAGGAAAGGATGACGGGATTAAGTTTTGGTGAAACTGAAAGCTCCTAATCCTGAACCTGCACGTTGGCGGCGAACTTAGCAATCAACGCCACCATCATAAAAGAGGAAATTAAATTCTTGGATACGAGATAAAGCTGCCAACGACGCCGTGTGAATAACTGAGCCTCTTGGCTTTTAAGTGGCTTTATGATTTTCATAACGTGAACAGTATTACTGAGGAATTAAACACACTACCTAACAATGTATATTTTAACATTCATGAAGATATTAATAATCGAAAGCGCTTCGTTTCTTACTGGTAGTGTGACTAGCTAATCTTTTTTCTAGATATTTGCTTATACATATTCATATATACTCAGAAACCACAGAGCCAAATTGTGATTTATAATGTATCTATGCTTAGTTCTCCTTATCTACCGTGCCATCTAAGGACGTAGCAGATCATGGCTCTCTACAACTCCCTATCTCTTTCTTCACTATTTACACTATTCGGACTATTGTCCTCATCTTTGTTGCCAACGTTTATTACATTTCGGCCGTTGTACGCTCCGGCCTCCTTCAGGTGTTTGGAACGTCGAATTCAACCCTTTATTTCGCTCACTGAGATAGAATGTTCTAGTTCCACGTAACGTGTCTAATGGATCTCAGTTATCAGTTATCTCCTGTTAATTCCCCTCTCCAAGTTCTCCACCGCCTTAACCGGGTATTGAACTCACGACCTTTTGGTCCTGTCACTGGATCTAACCAACGCCTTTATCCACTGTGCCATGTATCTTTGTCTTTCCTGTGTTATCCATTTGCTCAAGATTATTAAGCATGTCATGTGTTCTTTTCCTCTGCCCCCCCTTGCCTTCAATCTATCCTGTGATTTTCCGAGTCCCATTTCCTCATGCTGTGGCCTGGTATTGAACTGACAAATCTTTGGGTCTGGTCACTAGATCTGACCTAAGTCTTTATCAACTAGACCATGTGTCCTCAAGCAGTGGTGAACCAAAATTTGGAGAGCTGAGTTAAAGTGAAATAAGTGAAACACCCGGAAGAGGCATGGCATGTGGAACTAGAACATTCAACCGGACGTATAGTGGACGAAATAAAGGGTTCTGTTCGAAATTACAGTCACCTGAAATCGCCTGAAATCGGCCGAAACCTTGTTAATATGAAGATAAGGAAAACAGTCCGAATAATGTAAAGAATGCAAGTAATCATGATACCTCATCTCAGAGATATAGACAGATAATAATAATAATAATAATAATAATAATAATAATAATAATAATAATTGGGATGTTTTGCACATTTGTAAGAAAACTTCAATTTACAACATATTGGCGAGGATACAATAAATTCTATGAAGTAATACAAGAAAAATTCATGTCGGCACATACAACATTGAACATATCGAACTGGTGAATGATACTATCGTATAACTCTTGTTTTTAAGTATAGAAACTTGAGTTTATTTTAGGCAATTAGGGGCAAGTAAAGATCCCATAACTTAAAACATTTAGATCAGCTACTTATATGTAACTGCTATCATTTTAGCTACGGAACCTTGGAATTACGCCTTTATATAAACTTCATTTTCAAACATAGTAAATCGGTTTTATTCTTGCTTAAAAGGGACACGTAATGACCCCATGACGCAAAATATTTGGAGCTGTTTCTTGTTTCTATTTCCTTTAGCTTTGCAATGCTGATACGTTGTGATTAACGCTTTTCTATTTTATATTACTTTCATACATGTTTTTTTTTATTTTTTTATTATTGTTGGCTCCCCGGGGCACGTAAAGACCCCATATACTCAAAACATTTACATCTGTGACTTATTTCTACGTTCGTTCGATTTTCAATGATGACAACTTTGAAATACGCTTTTACATAACTTTTTTTCAAATACAACAAATTATTTTCTTTTATTCTTGTTACCTTGGGGCATATAATGATACCATAATTCAAATGATTTACATCAGGGACATATTTGTAGGTTCTTTCGTTTTTTGTCTTTTTTTTTTTTTTTTTTAGCTTTTTTTCTTCAATTGTAACATCTTTGAATTACACCTTTCTATAATTTTGGTTTCAAATACAACGGCTCGTTTTTTGATAGCTTGGGGCATATAAGGACCCCATGATAGAAAACATTTGGATCTGTTTCTTAATTGTTTATTCTTTCATTTTCTCGAATGTAGAATATTTTTTGCTACATTACATAACATTGTTTTTTAAACGTGACTCTTTCTTTCCTTGTCTTCGACAACGCCATCATTTTTCTTTTCTTTCTTTACGAGGATATATTTATTACTTTCCTTATTTTATTTTATTTTTTTTTTTGAAAGGGAACAGTTTGTGTTATCTTGTTTTATAGAAATAACTTGTCATAAGTTCAAAGAGAAAAAGAAATAAAAGAATGAAAAAAAGTAATTGCAATCGAATGGCGAATGGCTGACCAGACGGAAACATTGCCGCTTTTGATCAAAACCGTTTTTCCCGCCAAGGGTTTCTGTTTCGGCGTCTCGAAATGCATTAAGTCCTAAATGATGTCGTGCCGACCAACATCACGATCGATATTTGTCGTAGAGCATGCCGGGAAATGCATTAGACAAGTGGTGTGAAGGGAGACGGTGCTGATTAAGCGTTTTTGGTAGGTGTTTTTTTTATAAGAGTTGAAGAGGAGCATGGAAAGCCGATGTTGGAAATTTTCTCTAAAACTGGATCCCGTAGCGAAGCCAGACGCGGAATGCGCAGAATTAAATTTACGTGTCTTTCACTGTCATTGACGTGTCACTCGTGGCCTATATTCACTAGAGCGGAGTCCATCAGTTTTACACGTTGGTTCTAACAGGACTCAACGGAGCGTCGGAGTGTTATATCTGCAAAGCACACCCCAGCTACCGGTGGCTCGTTTTACCAAATTCTTTTCTATGAGGATTATTAGGAGTGGGATGCTATGATTGATTGCTTATGAGATCATGTGTAGAGGACCGTGTCTGCGATGTGTTAAGTATAAGTAGATGAGTACACGTGGGTTAAGATTTTCCTGCTAGCCGGTTCAACTACATGAGAAAGTTGGACTTTAATTAAGTCCAAAGAAGGCAAAGAAAAACAAACACAAGACCGATAAATATATGTAAACAAATATACGTATTAATAACAAGAAACGTTACAAGTTCCATGGACAGTTACATGGACACAGTGCGTATGCAGAATATTATGCGTGTGTGTGTGTTGTGTTGTGGTGAGTGTTCGTACGTACGTGTATTGTTCTTAGCGTGTTCCCAGCATTTGGGAAACGTTGTATCTGTGAGAGCTCACATCTACGAAGTGGTAAGGCTGAAAGCCTGAGGAAAAAGAGAATGTATGGTTTGAGATTCTTGAATGACGAAGAAGTTCGTAGAAGATATTGAACGGGAAAGAATTGTCGTCTCGATTAGCGAGACGGTAATTAGTAGTCGTTATATTTTTAAGCTTGAGTAAGCGGTCGAGAAATGGTCTGCTGCTGTTCTGCCCAGGTCTGCGTCTGCTTCTGCGTGGTCACACTTACTTTGGGTTCTTTTTACGAGGTCATGATCACGTGGGGTGACTCCAGAGCGATTTTGCGTCCAAACTTCGAAGTGCACGTGCGGGTGACCTGATTTTTAGAAATGAACCAATGAGAGGGCTATATTTACGAATGAAAGTTGGAATGTGCATTACTCGAAGAAGGTAAGATTGGGCTAATAGACGAGCCCAATACATGGTACTACAGAATCATATATTTTTTCAAAAAAAAGTTTAAATATTTTTGAATACAGAAAATGAGAGCTAGTGACAATGTAATACTTGTATATTGTGATTTTTTTCAACGATCCACTGGTGACTGGTCTGGAATTCTGGTTGTAAAATGGACTCAGGTACCAAATGGCACACTGGTAGGTCGTGGGTATTTTTAGCATCCCGCTGCCACCTTTTTTATCAACATCAATTTTTGTACAAAAAGTGGATCACAGATCTTATTCAGCTTAGTAAATATTTTCAGAAAACCTCAACTTCTAATTGGTTATATAATATTTAAATCATGTCCGAATATCAATATCAAATTTCGTACAAAAAGTGGATCACAGAGCTTATTCAGCTTAATGTATATTTTCAGAAAATCTCAACTTCTAATTGGTCACTTAATATTTAATAACATCGACCTAGTTCTTGACCTGAGCAAAAAGATAATTCCGCCAAAATCTATCAAGCTTCTGTGAGCCTATCACGTGACCGAATTAACAAAATATGAAACGCCTTTCATCTTCGACAGTGCGCCGATCGGAATCCTTTGAACTCGTCACACAGTTCCAGGCTTTACGTTAAAGCTCCTTAACTTGATTCCAGCCTGAGAGAACACTCATTCACACAGCAATATTTTATGGCCAACAATCAAATCAAGTTTTCCACATTCATCTTAACACTTTTTCATACGCTTTCAAGCTCAACGTTAATTATTGCAATTAACATAAACACAGCTTGTTAAGAACCACTTACCCCAACTAGAATATTCCCTTTGAACAAGTGAAAACAAATCAAAGAGCGACAATTCCGTAAACTTTAAAGTAAGTCGTAAGCAATATTTCTCTATTTCAAAAACAAACTTGAACTGTTTATTTTTTTCTTAAATACAATAATACCCAAACACACTTTCTCATTATTGTACAGACTATTCAACAAATTATAATCTATCAAACCAGAACTTTGATAACCTTTCATCTAAACATCAAAGGACGTTTGAATTTTTTAAAACCACCTCTTTACTCCAGTTGTTTTTGTATCTCTTGTTTATATAAATATTTTATACATTGTTGTGCAAAAATTGTTGTTTCTAATTTTCTCCTTATTCTATGTTTGTTGAATACTAAAATTTAATGTAAGAGGAAATTGTTAATTTCATCACGCAGCCTAATTTACTCAACAATTTTTGATCAATATAATTTAATCCATTAACACAACCTACACATAATAAATAATACTTATCATAGTTTTGCCTCGTATATGAAACAATGTTAAAACATAACGTTGCTTGCACTAAAATTAATTAAGATATAGTGTTGTGACTCTGGGACAAACAAAGAAAATGAGCTTTGGTAGCCGACGGTAGATGACATGAAATAATGTCATTTTCTCATATTCTGAAAGAATGATTTTAAAATTTGCAATAGCCTCCAAAGATATCAACGATCCAGATTGTTGTTTGAATTAAAATTTAATGATACACATTTATGGTTTACTTTTTAAATTTTTAATGACAGAAACATTTCGGGACTGGTGAAATAGTATATTCATTATTTAAAATAAAAATACGTTATTTTTAAATCAAATAAGATTATATATTAAAAGTTTGTTAACGAGTTCAATTATGCATACAACTTTTTTCTCAAATTAAACAAAAGAATTTGATTATTGAGTACATCAAATTTTATCAAAATGCATATTAAAAGTAAAATGTTGTAGCAATTTTCCAAGCGTAGCTTAAACGTGGCACAAGATCAAAAGTATGGGGCGCCCAGTGATGATCGAACTCACTATTCATTCGTAATTGTGCTAGCGAGACAAGCTTGCTAACCATTACACCACTTTGAGGTGCCCAGTAGATATGGCACAAGGCCGAAAGTAAGGGGCACCCAGTGAGGATCGAACTCACTACTCATTCGTAATTGTTACTAGTGAGACAAGCTTGCTAACCATTACACCACCTCTGGGTGCCCCAGTGATTTTCTAAGCTCTGCTTAGATGTGGCACAAGGCTGAAAGTATGGAGCACCCTGTGAGGATCGAACTCACTACTCAGCCGTAATTGTTCTAGCGAGAACAAGCTAGCTAACCATTACACCACGTCGAGGTGCCCAAATGATTTTCTAAGCGTAGCTTAGATGTGGCACAAGGCCGAATGTATGAGGCACCCAGTGAGAACCGAACTCACTACCCAGTCGTAACTGTTTTAGCAAGACAAGGTTGCCAACCATTTCACCACGCCAGGGTGCCCGTAATGTTTTTTCCAAGCGTTGCTTAGATGTGGCACAAGGCCGAATGTATGAGGCACCCAGTGAGGATCGAACTCACTATTCAGTCGTAACTGTTCTAGCGAGACAAGCTTGCTAACCATTGCATCGCCTTGGGGTGCCCAAATGTAAAATGTTGTATGTCAACTAAATAGGTGTCAGCTGACATACACCATTTTTTTTTCATTTTTGAAAGCGGTAAACTAATCTCTATTAGGTAAATTATGCAATATTCTGAGACTAATATATTTTTTTATAAATTTCGGAATCAATAGTAATATAAGAGCATTATGTTTTTTCCTGAATTTCTTGAAGGTGTTTTTGTACATATCCCAATATATGCACTCACATCCTTTTAGCACCATGCTGTTTATTTCCGGAATACCATCTCACAATTATTTCTTCTTAAAGTAGGTAGTGCTGTTTGCAGCTTTTTAGTATGTTTGTTTGTGGTGAAAGGCGAAGCTCTACATGGAAAACCCAGGATGGAAATTTATCGAAAAGTAGATCCCGTAGCTAATTCAGCCTCTAAATGCGTAAATTAAACTTCCGTGTCATTCGCTGTCATTTGACCAGGACAACATACATTTTGAAAGCCATATTCACTAGAGTTTGACTGACCCACATTTTTTTTTTTTTTTACCTTGGATGAAACATTGTCACTTCTTTTTAAATGTTTGTAAAATCTGCAGTAGATACTTATTTATTTTTACTATTCGAAAATAAAAGCGACTTACAAATCAAAGAAATATTGTTCTGTTAGAATCTGCCATTGACGACATCAAACATTTTTGCTGATATCTTCACTGAAAGACTGGCAGAGGTGGGGTCCGTGAACTATATGTTTTTGCTGGTGACGGAAAATGACTCAGGAATCCGAAGAAACATTGTAATAACCCCCTCTTCAAAATAAACAAAATATCAAGAAAGATAATTTCATTTGAAACAAATATAAGAGTCCTAAATTATTGTGTAATATCCATCTTCGTTTCCAGAAGTGAATACTGTAAGTTTGTTTTTCTCAGTGTTTTGGATCTACTAAAGAATTCTGATCGGACTCTACATTGGTCAATAAGAAAGTAATTATAATAACACTTTGTTATACCGGAACGTACCTATTCTATTGTAAATAGACTCTCCCACAGATAAGTATTAGTAGTAGCAGTCGCCAGTGGAGCTCAGTGAGTTGTGTGAGTCAGTCGATGTCGGACATTAAAGTATGAACCCCACAACTAGATTGCTGCGTCATTAACTATTATTTCAAGTTCCTAACGCTTTGTACGTCGAACCTAGTTTAGGACCGACTTAGTGAAATACAAGCCTCCACTGTGAAAACTACTCTACAACACATTTTAAGCTTAAAAATAGAATCATAATGAAATCGATCATAAAACGAAACTGATATGTTCATCATTAATTAATTGTAGCTACGGATCGGAGCCCATGTAGTATTGAAATAAAGTTCGAATATATATATATATATATATATATATATATATATATATATATATATATATATATATATATAAAAAAATATACAAAAAAACAAACAAAAAATCTTAATATGCAATTATACTGTATTAATGTTAATATAAAGTCAACGTCGGACGTTTCGGTCTATTTTAGACCATCATCAGGGCATATTCATAAAACATAATTAACATTAAAACATATAAAATTCAACATGAAAAAGACGATGGACATAAGAGCACAACTAATCCAAACAGATAACTGAAAGTTTTATATAAGATCAGCGTTCCGTTTAAAATATGATCACGTCATCGTCACGTGGGAGATGTTGTGAAAACGTATTCGATGATGATTTCAAAATATTAAAATATTAAACAAACTCGATTGAACTATTTTCTCATATAAACAGTTCAAGAAATCCCTTCCGTTGACATAGGAATACGCAGAGATCAATAGGTTCATCTATTTTCATACAAGCTTGAAGTCTTCCATGTTACAAAGTAAATAAAAAATGATTTCAAAATATTAAACAGGCACGATGGAGCAATTTTAAACAGTTCGTTCATAAATCCTTTCCTTACTTAGAGGAATAGGCTGAGATCAATAGATCCTTATATTTTGTACAAGCTTCAAGTCTTCCATGTTATAAAGTAAATTCAGGTTTGTATTTCCAGTAGACAGTATGTAAGCAAATATATGGATATATTAACATTAATACAGCATAATTGCATATTAAGATTTTTGTTTGTTTTTTTTCTGTATATTTTTCTTCATACTGTCGGATCTATATCCATATATTTGCTTATATATATATATATATATATATATATATATATATATATGTTATTCCAGGATAGTTTTCCAGTTTATGATCTTCGCCTTCTAAGAAAATTAAAAACAAATAAATAAACTGTTTTGAATTTTTAAAGATCATTTTATCACCAGTTACTTACCATCGCCTAAAGAAGTGTTGAAACCTGAAAGCTTTTGTGCAGCAATTTCAACAGATTTTTATTATAATCTCTGATAATAAAATTATAAGATATTCTCTACTTTGTATTGAGCAATTTTTTGAAATTTAAATGCTACGAACAATGTAATATATATAAATACATATATATATATATATATATATATATATATATATATATATATATATATATATGTATATATGTATGTATGTATGTTTATGTTCCTCGTTGTAAATTGTTGATAGATATGTATTTTCTGTTTTGAAAAAAACAATGTGTCGCTTAATAATTAATATTTAAAATTATTCCTATATATATTTCACAGTGATCAACTATATAAATATAAAATCATCACTGTCGTGTAGAATTTCTATTTTGATGCATTTTGATAAACTTTATCAAAAAATATGTATATTGGAAGCAACAAACAAAACTTAATTATAAATGACAAAACTTGATATATATATATATATATATATATATATATATATATATATATATATATATATATATATGAGATAGATAGATAGATAGATAGATAGATAGATAGATAGATAATCTTTTACAGTTAAGAATGATTTTTCCATTCTTTCTTTCTTTTTCCTTCCTTTTTTTCTCTTTCCCTTCCTTTGGATTTCGCCTTCTTTCTTTCTTATTTATTTCCATTTCGTTGAAGCAGATATAGTTCCATTCTTAACATTATAGATTCTTTTATTTTCAATTATTTTCTTTCTTTCTTTAGTTTCTTTTTTTTTTTACGTTCTTTCTTTCTTTCTTAATCTTATGGTGGCTTTCTTTCTCCCATTAAACCAAATACCTTCTCGAATATTCCTCAAATATTTTCTTCCATCATTCCTCGCAATCAAAATAATGATCCATATTTTTTATGCAAAGGCAGCGGGTGTATTATTTTCATTTAATTTAATAAAAATTCAATTTTTTTATGATTTGTTTAGCGTCATTTTAGTGTTTAAAAATAAATTTCCAACAACCTGATATTTATTAAAATGAGCATTTAGTTCTTTCTTTGTTTCATTCATTCATTCTTTCTTTCTTTATTCATTTATCTATTTATTTATTTATTTCGTATTTCTTTCACTCAGTCAGTCTTTCTTTCTCTCTTGTTATTCTTACTTTCTTTCTTTATTTCTTTATCATCTCTTCTTTCTTTATTTCATTCATTCTTTCTTTCTCTCTCTTTCTTTCTTATTTTTCTTTTCTTTCTTTCTTTTTTCTATCTTTCTTTCTTTTCTCTCTTTTTATTTCTCTTATTCTATCTTTCTTTCTCTCCCTCTTTCGTTCTCTCTTTCTTTTTAATTTTGTATGTTTCCTTTTTCTCACTAAAAGCACTAGCGTCGCTAATATGACTTTTCCGTCTTTTTCTCTCAAACAAAATGGAATTTCTATTATATTTCTGGTAACTAACTTACTAACAACCAGAATGTTATTTCATATTTGTAATATTTCAGACTGTTATCAGTGTTAACATGCAATCTGCTTCCATGAGAGAAACTGAAAAAGCATCAAAGTGACACGTTCTACGAATTTATTCCCTTCCGGGAAACATCACGATGAAAATTCATATATGTGTGAATTTCCATATAAGGTCAGACGGCAAATAAGCATATTTGACCAATATGGAGAATTAGGGCTGAAGAGATTGTGGTATGGCAAAAACCGAAACAAACGAACAGAAGCCGGAAAAGAATGGCACGTGTGATTCCTTTCCAATTTAGAGGAATATTTAATGTACAGATGAGGAGTTTTGATAGATACCTTCCCCAATAAGTTGAGATAACTCAGATCATGAGTTAGAAAAAACTTGGAAAAAAATGTATATATATATAGATATATATATATATATATATATATATATATAGTTAAATTTCCAGATCAATTCTGTAGGCAAAACAAATTGGTATAAAATGAGAATTGGAAAAAAAATCTTAGTTTTCGGCCGACGATTTTTTCAAGGCAATAACGAAATCGAAATATCTTTGTTGTTATAGTTACATTAAAAATCGAAATTTAAAAAAGATAGAGGCTTCATTAACATTTACATTAACCAGAAAAAGTCTTAGACAGAAGCGTCTATTTTTTTATATTTGGATTTTTTTAATGTAATTATAACAACAAAGATATTTCGATTTCATTTTTGCCTTGAAAAAGTCGGAAGACGAAACGCGTCGGCAAAAAACTAAGATTTTTTTTCCAATTGGCATTATTGGCATATATATACCATATATATATATATATATATATATATATATATATATATATATATATTTGTTTATTATTACAATATAAACGAGCCGGTAGTTAAGGGAAATAGGTTGCTGTTCGAAGCGAGGTATTTACTCTGTCCCTTTCTTTACTTCCGGAGAGAATCCCCCCCCCGGGGGCAAGGAGTTGATATCTGTCCTGTTTCTCATATATAAAGTTTCGAGGAAGAATGATTTGAACTTTGGTCTCAACTGTGTGAAAATATAAAAGAATGTTGACAGAATTGCCTCTACTCTGAATGATAGCCGTAACTGCCACTGTAGCATTCTCGTCACCAGCATACCAGGCCTTGCTGTCCACTCGCGGAAACATGTGGCAATTGTTCATCAACAACAGTATAGGATAAGTAACATATATCTAAACATGGATAAAACTGCCTACGACCCGCGAACGCGCACGCACACACACACACACACGCACGAATACACGTTATCATCTGAATCCCACACGTGCTAATAATAATTATAATGCACATAAAAGCATGAATTATACACACACTTGACATGACAGGTGTTCGTGAGGTCTGCTTAGCCATTGAAATACAAATAACAGAACGATTTTAAATGCCAGAATTTTATTTTTCTTCTCCATATTCCATTCTCTGTTGAAGTTTCATTAAAAGCGAAACATGTTAAATTCATAGGCGTTTCATATGTGTTCGTTATCCTCTCATATATATATATATATATATATATATATATATATATATATATATATATATATATATATATGTAGCAGAGTTGGCTGAAAAGTTCATAGGCTGATTATGAAAGAGCTATAGCTTTGAAATGTTGAATGTATTCAGCATTTTTTAAAATTAATAACGGCATTGTTTGTTTCCCGTAAACTGATATATGACTGTTCAAAACACTACTTCAACATTAAAAGGTAGCGAATTTTCTTGAAAATATACAAAACCTTGCATCGTAGTGTTATCAAGTACCTGCAGAAAAACAGGTTTATCCCCCAAATTTATTCATGCTCATATGCTTGCAACATTAGAGGATGACATTCCTGATTTATCGACAGTGCTAAAGTGGGTAGCTGAATTCAGGAGGGGAAGAAAGGGTCTTGAAGATGACCCCAGGTATGGATGTCCTTAAACTGCTACAAACGATAAAACATTGTTTGTTTGTTTTTTCAGCAGATGCTGATGGATGACTGGCGATTGACTTTACATCAAATAGCCAATCCTGTTAGCATATCCTGAGATAAAGTCGAAAATATTATGCACAATGAAATTAAGACGGCGAAGGTTTTTTCTCGGCGAGTGCCACGTCTTCTGAGAACCTGATAAAAAGCGCACCAGGCTGATCATATCACGGGAAATTCTGACATCGTTTCAGGCAGAGCCAGCTGGTTTCCTTGAACGTTTCCCTAACCGAGGTTGACTGTTGGGTTCATCACTTTGAGCCTGAGACAAAGAGATAACCCATGCTTTTGCAACATCCCTCCTCACCAGCTCCAAAGAAGACCAAAGTCCTTTTATCTATTGTAGTGATGTTAATGACCTCCGTTGCTAGAGATGCAAAAGGCCCGGTGTTCATTGACCATTTTCAGAGCTCCGCACTTTTGAAATTCTGTCAAGACCAAACCCTCAGGTAAAACTGACGAAAGAGGGCGTTGATTTATCAGGACAAGGCCCCAGCCCGCAAGTCGTTGATTTCAAAGACTGCTGTACGGGACCGTGAATTTGAAATGTTTGATCACCCTTTCTAATCTCCTAATTTGACTATCATCTTTTACCCAACATGAAAAAACTCTTGACTGGAAACCAGCTTCGCAGTGATGAAGACGTCATATCTGCTGTTGATTAAGTTTTTGGTCAACAGGATGCACACTTTCCATTGAACAGTCAAATTTTCGCAAGATTTCACTGATCCAGTATCACTCCTTCATAGCCATCCTATATATAATGGACGCATGTGGAGCAAGAGTAAGGATTGTGGAATGACATCACTGTTAGATTGGCTGACCTTTTAGATCTTGCTCTAGCTTCTTGAAGACGATTCATACAAGCTGATTGAAAACTGCTGAGTCCACTAAAACACGTTGGTCTCCATTCTACCCGCCCCAAGGTTAAGTGCTCGAAAGTGTTATGAGGTATATTGACAGCTCTCATTTTGAAATCGCTACACAAAAGCTTTCATGTTTCAATGCTATTATTGTACTACTTCAGGCGATCATATTGAACGCTTCTGTGTAAAATGTTTTTATTATAATCACTTATAATAAAAATATAATAATATATTCCTCTACATTTTACTGAGCAGTTTTGTAAATAAATCCTACAAACATTGGATTTTTACTCCATCTGTTCTTTCTCTCATTTGTATATATATATATATATATATATATATATATATATATATATATATATATATGTGTGTGTGTGTGTGTGTGTGTTTGTGTGTGTGTATTACATTTCTAAAGAATTAATAGCTTTACTTGAAGCCGAAACTTTTATTACTTCAAACGCTATTATATTGGACACTTTTTATATGACACAGACGCCCCATTTTTATTTATTTATCAGTGTGTAATATGACTATCGGTCTACGATTTAGTGAAATCTATGTAATAAAAATGTCGGACTAGAATAAATCAATTAATTCTTTGTAAATTGCTTTGCTTACGTTTCGTCTACGAAACTGATCAGATCTGGACTCTCGAGAAAAATAATCTGAGCTCGAAAGATGTGTTTTCTTTAAATAGTGCAAAAGAAACTGCTTATTACAAAGTCCTTCGTAGCCGAGTGGGAAAAGGTCGTTTACTTTCATAATTATTAATATTACTAATTCGACTTATTGAAAATGTTGCTAGTAATTTATTGAGAATTTTGTCAATTGTCTATTTGTTCAGTTTCACGTACACATACCTTCTTATTCTACAATTGGTTTAATTTATCTTCCTGTTAAAACATGTATTATCAAAAGCATTGTTATTTTATTCTTACAATCTAAAATATTCCCGGGTTTAAAATAATCGGAAAAATTTTCATAAGTCGTAAAAAATAACCAATCAATCTCTAATAATCAATCTTAACTGTTGTTATTAATTTCCGTAATATTTTTCTAGTATATAAAAATTGAATATATTATTTTCACTTCACTATCAATGAATGTTTCCGTATTAGGAAAATGTTAATATTACCATTATCCTTACCATCCTTATCCTTGGCTTATAAATAACTTATAACTATAGCCTCAATGGAATACAAACTTTATATATCTTGTAGAAAATGTTCATATGTATTAGCCGAGTGTAACCTTGAGTCAGCTGAATTTAATTATTCACTGCGAAATAGTTCTTTAGAGTATTTAGTGTTCTGTGATTTCTATCAATTTTTACTATCGGATCCTTTTCACTAACATGCTCATTTTTATGTTTTATTTTACTTCATTACCAAGCAAGATGATGAATCTTCTGGTTTAAATTATCTCCCTTGGAGATTACAATTAACTATAGCCTCAATGGAATACAAACTTTACATATCTTGTACAAAATGTCCATACATATTAACCGAGTGTAACCTTGAGTCAGGTGAATTTCATTATTCATTGCTAAATACTCCTTTATCGTATTTGTTATCTGTGATTTCTATCAAGTTTTACTATCGGATCCTGTTCACTAACATGCTCATTTTTATGTTTGATTACACACTAAGCAAGACGATCAATCCTCTAAAACGCAGTGGGCTAATTATGAGAAAACGAAAGAGTTTGAGAAAAATCTTAAGACGAGAGAACAGTAAAAAAGTTGTCCTAAGGATCCTAGAGATTAGCACCAGCCGAAGGCAGGTAAAAAAAACACAGTTTCCTTTTCAAGATGTGAAAATTAACTCGCCAGTTTTGATATCAGCTACCAATTAGACCTTATCGAACCGATATCGATCAGAGGCCTTGCTGCCTGATTTAGGTTATCCTCAAACCAAAGAGAGGCGCTTCTAAAGAAGCATAGTGAAACTTCCATCGGCAGAAAATATGGGTAGCCACGAAGATCTTAGGAAAATTGGAAAGATATAATTTCTGGGATAACATAATGAGGTAAAAGGGCTTGGAGAATTTAAAACTCTCAGGGCATCGTGAAAATAATAGAGGAAGAAGGAAACAGCGTGTATCTATTGAGTTTTATTGAATGACAGAACAGGGACTGAAAGGAGAGTAAGGAGAGATATATAACAAAGGAGAGGAAGTTTCAAGTGCCATGATTGCTCATATCCTGTAGGAACACAGTATATAAAAGAAATTGTAAACAAAACAGTTCGATATATTTAAACATTTTTCTCGTCATATGAGACACGTTACACAGTGCTTAACATGATTACCCTGTATATGAAATGACGCATAATGGTTTCCTTGTAAAGAAATATATTGAGAAGATACAGTATTTAATGATGTCACGCAAAGCAGAAGGAAATTGCAAACGTAACAGCAGATGACATTGTTACTGCTATTTGTGATATTAAAGATATCGAAATATTCATTGTTTTTTATGCAGAATTATAAAGAGGATGATAGATTATATTGCTGCGAGAAATGCCAATAAATGGTCAGAAGAACGAACTATTACATACGTCAAATTCCATGTGGGACAATATTTCCAATAATTTATTTCATACTGGTTGATTGGTTTTTAGTGGCATATTAACCTCTATAGGTTATTTCATGCAGAAATGTAAATATTTTGAACGCAACTGTATACCTTCAACTACTGTTAAAATTTATTGTTGGCATTTTTCTGTTGTTGTATATTTTTTATATACAAAAAAATTATTACTCGTAATTTTGCTATAAAATGTATTTTTAAACATTCATAATTATTTGTTTGAGCGTCGAATATTTGACCATAGCTGGGATCCTAACCCGGACCTGGGAACATCAGCAATTAAGAAATGGTTTCACGTTTGTCAAACCTCCAAACTCCAGATCAGAGGCCTTCCTAACGGATGTTGTTTTTGTCATACCCAGGACTGCCAAGAATTTATCGTAAAATTACAAGATAATAAATACAATACTTAGTAGACATAAACATCTATGACGTTGCGATAGTCAAGAAGTGTCACAGAGGAAAATACTTTCAGCAAAATTAATAATTTTATTTTATTGCCAAGG
Organism: Acanthosepion pharaonis; assembly: GCA_903632075.3. Taxonomy (NCBI): domain Eukaryota; kingdom Metazoa; phylum Mollusca; class Cephalopoda; order Sepiida; family Sepiidae; genus Acanthosepion; species Acanthosepion pharaonis. The sequence goes on along the minus strand of CAHIKZ030004817.1, from coordinate 759,690 downwards.
CAGTGTAATCCCCCACGAAAGAGACAAAACATTTACACAGGTCACGATTTGAAATGAATAAAAAAAATTATGTTTAAACGATTTTAAAAGAAATATATGTAAATTAGTAAATGCCAGTCCTCCGAGGCCCAAGCGATAACAGTCGTCACCCAGGGCTCTCTTCCCGGCCCAAACCTCTTTCTACTTTACATAAATGATCTGCCTAACAATATACACCGAATATTTGTGAATAACACAACTGTATATGGGTACACATCCTTGGCAGCTGATCTCTTAACTGATCTAGCTTTAACAGCTCAGTGTCCGAAAACTGGCTGATCACATTCAATGTCTCGGCATTGTTTCTTATCCGTATATATATATATATATATATATATATATATATATATATATATATATATATATTGTTCATGCTACACTTGTAGAATAACTAAAATGCTAGGCGCACTTTACATTTATTAAGGAAAATTACTCAAGAAATTTTAAAATAATTGTCCACCCCTTTTTCATACAAGAGGACTCGACCAGTATGTATTTGTACCGCTGCCGTTAAATACGCAGAGTTAGACAGTCAGTCAGAGTACAGAGATAGAGATTGACATTGTGATTGAGTTGACGGTAGAGTAATAGTGTGAGGTAACCGCTTTGTAGGAGTCACAGTTGCGAGCACGTAGACTCAGAAGGAAGTCATACTTCGAGACTGAATTTACCAGACTGTATATATATATTATTATTGCTACTAACCGCGTTTCTGGATTTACTAACCGTATTACTAATTGTATTATTGTGTAAATACATTTATTTGTTATATTTCATTCAGGAAAGGAATATAAGGTTAATTACAAATCCTTTGAAATGAATATTATTGTTGTGGATTCATTGGAGACCGAATTTCATCTCGGAATCCACAACAATAATATTCACTTCAAAGGATTTTTAATTAACTTTGTATTTCTTTTGGAGAGTTCAATAGGGACTGATTTAAATTCTTCTTGGCAAAGGCCAAAACGAAAGGAATATACATTGCTTAAACATTAAGAAATTTAGTATCCGGTTTAAGATATCAAATGACAAAGTCTTGACTTAGACATTGAAACCATGTGATTGGTGTCTTTATTGAAGGCTTTATAAATACGAAACTAATTCATAAATTTCGTTTCTGTTGATTAGGTGCGCACATGGCTATCTTTCAGGGCGCATTAGCGCGCCCGGCTGAACCGTTTTTGAGAAACGCTGGTCTAGGAAGCCAAACTAATTACGCCCTATTATCACCAAGCGGATCTTGAATATTCACCTATCGCAATGGACAGGTATTGTTTTAGGGGTTACCGTGCCTTCAGCGCCAACTGGGGCTCAAAATACACCTCAAGAAGGACTCATTACGATACACCGGTAAAGATGGTGGAAAAAATATCCTGCTCCCTGAATCGCGCCAGTAAGTACCTGACACCTCCTCTTCCTTTATATGAGCGATATCAGGCCTAAAATTGAAGACTACTGGCAATCAGCACTTTCCAGTCTCCATAGCGTCAAAAAGCATTTCCGTGTCATTGTGATTTTATTATTATTTTCCACTGTAAAACACATTTCCCAGAGACGAAACGTCGCAAATCTCTCGCTATATCGTTATTCTATGCAAAGACGAACTACATTCATTAGGTCAGCTAATCCTAAACTTTACGATTAAGACCCATCATGCCACGACCATTGTAGTGAAGCGCCTTTACTCCCTTCGTAGAGATATAAGTTCCACTCTAGCAGCCTCTTGCTACGAACCTCTGTTTTATAAAAGTGACACCCAAGATGATGCTTCCTCAATCACTGTCAACCTGTTCAAGTTTATAATTGAGAGTTATCTCCCCCTCATATCCCCATAAACAATGCTTCTTGCTCTGTAAGCCTCAACCTCTTGGGCATTATGTAAGGTGAATATCACGGTAAAAAAGAAGTTTGTGATATCCTACAAAAACGTGTTCAAACTGAAACTTTATATTTTTCATATAGTTCTTTATTTCTGGATTTTATAAAGAAACTTGGCAATTTTTCAATATATTACGGTGATACAAATTACTCTTTCCAAAATTATTGTTTAGGAATAATTTAGATATATGGAAAAAGAAATCTGATCTCAGTTTAAATTGGAGCCACAAGGAATTGTTTTAAAATGCCACCTTTTTACACATATTGTTCCCTTTTTGTTTGAAATTAGTATTTCTTTTTTTACGTTCTGACAAAAAAACTGTGTATTTTGCAACTGATTTCAGTGAAATATTCTCTTTCCAACATTATTGTCCATACTTATCTGTTTTGATATATAAAAGAAAAATGCAGGCGTTAGTTTAAACTGGCCTCATGCGTGTAATGAACAACCACGGCTAACTTGGATAATATCTAAAACACACGGTCTATTATATTATAAGAATGATCAAACCGCGTTTATTTGATGTTTTTATTCAATATTAGCTTAGGCCAACAGATAATGTACTTTACATATATGCCATTAATGTTGTGGCCTGTTTAGGGTTCAGAGTGTTATTAATAAGCAGGTAGAGGTGTAAGTCCGAACGGTAGGTTAACATTGCATCTCCGCTCCTCAACCGACTCCTCAACCGACTCCTCAACGACTCTTGCAGTTAGTTGGAGGGTTTACCACAACAGATAGATAGATAGATAGATAGATAGATAGATAGATAGATAGATAGATAGATAGATAGATAGATAGATGGGAACAGACTTAGATAAAAATATAGTTAAAAAATAAAGATACATGGATAGATAGATATATGGATGGATAAAAAATAAACTTAAATTGAGAAAAGAATAAACGTAGATAGATTAAAATAGATAAAATAGATAGATGATAGATTAAAAAATAAATTAAAAATGAAGATACATGGATAGATAGATAGTTAGATATATGGATGTATAAAGAATAGACTTAAATAGATAAATAATAAAAAATGGATAAAAATAAACATAAATAGATAAAGAATAAACGTATGATAGATAGATAGATAGATAGATAGATAGATAGATAGATAGATAGATAGATAGATATAGATAGATGAAACAGACTTAGATAAAAATATAAAAAAATAAAGATACATGGATAAAAAAAACTGAAGATAGATAGATAGATAGATAGATAGATAGATAGATATAGATAGATGTAATAAAGAATATAATTAAAAATAAAAGATACATGGATAATAATATATGATATAAAAAATAAAAAATTGATAAAGAATAAACGAGATAGATAGATAGATAAATAGATAGATAGATAACTTAGATAAAAATATAATTAAAAAATAAAAGATACATATAGATAGATAGATGGATAAAAATAAACTTAAATTGATAAAAATAAACGATAGATGATAGATGATAGATAGATAGATAGATAGATGTGAAATGATAGATAGATAGATACAGACTTAGATAAAATATAATTAAAAAATGATAGATAGATAGATATTTAGATATATGGATGTATAAAGATAGATAAATAATAAAAAAATGGATAAAGAATAAACGTAGATAGATAGATAGATAGATAGATAGATAGATAGATAGATACAGACTTAGATAAAAATATAATTAAAAAATAAAGATACATGGATAGATAGATATATGGATGGATAAAAAATAAACTTAAATTGATAAAGAATAAACGTAGATAGATAGATAGATAGATAGATAGATAGATAGATAGATACAGACTTAGATAAAAATATAATTAAAAAATGAAGATACATGGATAGATAGATAAATATGGATGTATAAAGACATAGATAGATAGATAGATTAATAGATACATAGATAGATAGATAGATGTGAACTTATAGATAGATATAGATGATAGATAGATAGATAGATAGATAGATAGATGAGAACAGACTTGAATAGATAGACAGATAGACAGAGAGATAGATAAAGAATACTTAACAAAAATTACAGTCTTAGATAGATACAGAATAAACATATAGTACAGATAGATATATATGAACAGGTAGTGTTGTGGCCTGTTTTAGGGACAAGAAAAAAAGACACGGAAGATGAAAGTAGGTTGAACAAGTATATTGAAATAGCATATATATATATATATATATATATATATATATATATATATAAATATATATATATATATATATATATATATACAAAGCAAGAGAGTTAGTAATAAGCAGATAGAGGTGTACGTCCGTACGGTAAGTTAACACTGTGTCTCCGTTCCCCAACCGACTGCTCACGCAGACGTTAGTATTTACGAGAGGAGGAAGAGTTTCTTCTACTATAGGTGGGTTTACCACGACAATTAATCTAAAGTTTTGAGGGGGTACATGCGAAAACTTTTATTTTATTTAACATTTATCGATTTTAAAACATAGAAATAAAGAGAACAAAGCTTGTTGTGGGCATATTTTAACGGAGGCGTGTATTTCTCAATTTTTCTATCTATGCCCCTGTAGAACATATAGCCACAGACTCAAAACACTAGGTATGATTCTGTGGTTTCCATCGCAAATATATTTCCACGGGTGCGGGGAGTTGTCAATCCAACAACCAACCAGTTTTGAATTCAAAACTGTTCTATTCCTAGACTGTTTGCCATATAAGTGGTAAAGAAGACGGTCTATCGAGCTATTTAACCCGTAAGTGGTGATAGATTAGAAGTGATTTCGTACCT